>JAVTVY010010344.1:29685-46086 GCA_036873755.1 Hanleya hanleyi | reverse complement strand
TTGGACGAAAAAGGTCAACACGTTGGCTGAAAAGATTTTTTCAGAACTTTTTCACCATAAACTTTTTTTTTATTGAGATCCCAGTCATTTGTTCAGTATTTGTTTATTCACAAACGAGAGATACGAACTCTCGAATAATTTTCACGGAGAAACCCTTGAGATACAGGTAAAAAATCTAACCCAGACACAAAGTCACTATTTAACTGGTGTAAATATGATGAATATGGATATTTTTTGCCAGTATTCCGAGAAAGGATCACTAAGGTTACATTTTTGATAAGTTTGGCAACTTCAGAACGAACACAAAAACGCATGCGGTCAACCACGCATCAGTGCACCGCCCCTGCAATCTAGGCAAAATAGTATTGTTCAAGAAATAACTTGAATTATAGTGCAAACCCCGGATTGAATGATCATTTCATCTTGTATATCACTGTAGTGATCGCCACTGTTATACGACATTTTCGCAAAAAAAAACTTTTACAATCTTTTACCGCTCAAATGCTCCCAGTGAACGCCAATTTACCATCAATTTACACAAAAAAAATCTACGCTGCGAGGGGGGATACCCCCCTCTCAGACTCTCCCCCTAAGCCCCCCCAAACTTCACATCTTGTCTACGCCAGTAGTATACAAAGGCTAAATTGACGAGTTAGCGCCTCACTGCGCATGCGCAGAACCTTGTGTGACGTCACAGCACAAAAAATGGGGCGGTATTGGGGCGGTGTGCGCATGCGTGATGTGTGGGAGGTGGGTACAAGATGGCCGCCAGTGGAAGATGTGGGAGGTGGGTACAAGATGGCCGCCAGTGTCAGTGAGTGCAACATGTGGGAGGTGGGTACAAGATGGCCGCGAGTGTCATGATGTGGGAGGTGGGTACAAGATGGCCGCCAGTGTCATGATGTGGGAGGTGGGTACAAGATGGCCGCGAGTGTCATGATGTGGGAGGTGGGTACAAGATGGCCGCGAGTGTCATGATGTGGGAGGTGGGTACAAGATGGCCGCCAGTGTCATGATGTGGGAGGTGGGTACAAGATGGCCGCCAGTGTGAGTGAGATGTGGGAGGTGGGTACAAGATGGCCGCCAGTGTGAGTGACATGTGGGAGGTGGGTACAAGATGGCCGCCAGTGAGTGCAAGATGTGGGAGGTGGGTACAAGATGGCCGCCAGTGTCAGTGAGATGTGGGAGGTGGGTACAAGATGGCCGCGAGTGTCATGATGTGGGAGGTGGGTACAAGATGGCCGCCAGTGTTGTGGGAGGTGGGTACAAGATGGCCGCGAGTGTCATGATGTGGGAGGTGGGTACAAGATGGCCGCCAGTGAGTGGAAGATGTGGGAGGTGGGTACAAGATGGCCGCCAGTGAGATGTGGGAGGTGGGTACAAGATGGCCGCGAGTGTGATTTGGTGGGAGGTGGGTACAAGATGGCCGCGAGTAGTAAAATGTATAAAAGGAGTTAATTTTTAGGGAAAGGGTGTATTCAATCTGACTTACCTGACCTGACTTGATCAGCCAGCCAGCCAGCCAGTCCTCCTGCCTGCCTAGCCGCTTGTAATAATACTTTTACACCGTAGCAGTTGCTCACCAGCCTGGAGCCCATAGTCATGGCGTCATTATCATTATTTTTAGTCAGGCTTGCAAAGTACCGTGTTCGTCTGATTGAAGAGATGCGGAATGTGGGTGAATTATGTGATTTCCTTATGCAGGAGGAAAACATACTACTGGAACAGCGTGCCGAAGAAATCATGGCGGAGAAAACGACTTCAGCCCAAAACACAGCCCTCATCGATGATGTACCGCAGTTTACCTACTATGGATGTCTAGCCTTCATGGCGGGATTGAGGATGGCGGGAAATGACGAACTAGCAGATCTATTTGAAGCCCACGATGACGACGTTATACAAGATGCTGATGTGTTAGTAATGGATACCACTACTAAACAGCGTACTACAGCTAGCAAACGTGCGTACACTACCCCAGAGGCGAGTACTACACCTGCCAAACGCGTTTCACGCTCCAAACGCCCCCCACTAACACCGTTAGTTATACCTGAGTCAGTAGTTGTACCCCAGCAAGTGCCTGTGAAACAAGAGGTAGAACTTCCTCTGTCTGTCCAGGAGATTAATAATCTGATCCAGCAAGCTTACCAGGCAGCCCACAGGGACATTTGGGAGCTCTCACCTTATTTGACAGTGAGTGTGAAAGACGCAGAATTGCATTTGAATGCGGCGGGTTTGGGCGACAAACCCGGTAAGCATATTGCCCTGAACTTAGAGAGCTGGCAAAAACTGCAGACCCTTGATTACGCCATCGATGCAGTTATTCGCGACGACGGGCGTGATGAAGCGAAATTTCATGTGGGTGACGACATTTATGTGAGCTGTGCTTATTACAACGATGAGCTGCTCGTTCATATTCGTAAATGGCGTATGCAGTTAGATACGCAACAGCTCGTACCTTGTCCTCAGGGTGTCACTTTCAAATTAACAGCCTGGCGGAAGTTACAGAGTCTCGCAAGTTCCATTGGTTCAGCTCTGGTCTACCAGGTGTCTCACTATATTTACCTCAAGTACATCGATACAGTCTTGCAGCTCATCAGACCTAAAATTCCACAGGACACTCCAGTACCTTCATACGCAATGATCACTGAAGCACTGGAGGCCGTGACGGAGACGGAAATTGCCCTGGGAGTTGAAGCGGCTTGCCTGTCCAAAATTCCACGTGAAGAAATTATAACATACATTTACGTGCACCAAGGACGGAAAGCTGATGATGAATTCAAACGAGTCTTGATGGCGAACTATTGAGAACAAGTGTTGAACAGAACATTTATTACCATACACCTTCATTGAAGTGGCTTGAGAGCGTATAATTGTTATTAAAATTTCAGAGTTTTTTACTGTTAATTGTATTAAAAACATTCAATATTCAGATATAATTGTATTAAATTCAATACCCTTGTGAATACGTTCATTCTATTTGTGTTAATAAAAAATAGTAGACGAAAATTACAAAAAATGCTTAGTGTTCATTCTTTTGTTCCCTAGTTCCAATACGTGTATTTTCATACCTTTAGGCCGTCGCGCATGCGCAGAATCACCCTAATTCAACCTTCCACCCAGTCCATTAGATAGCCCTTCAACCTTATCAAAAGTATCACGTACCAATGAATATCTAGCAGAAAAAATTTTTTTGGCTATCCCCAGCTCCAAAAAGGCTATTTTTATACCCCTTCACTGCCGCGCATGCGCAGAAGGGTGATAGTTCAATCCCATACCCAGTGCATCAGATGCCCCTTCACCTAAGCTTCAATTTGATACCTCACTCGACCCCATTGGCCCATTAGGGGCTTACCTAGATTGGCTATTCCATCCACCTTGCTTACTCCCCTGTCCCCCCCTCCAATTCACCCCTCCCCTTTCTTAATTTCAATATTTAATTGTTAAAAAAACATATAAAATGAAAAAGATTTTTTTTGGCTCCATGAATCTTTTTTTTCTTGTTTTTAAAATAAAAAAAAATTTTTTTTTGGCTATTCCATTTCCCTCCCCCTTGTCCCCCCTTTCTAATTCCCCTTTTTCCGTTTTTTCAATATTTAATTGTTAAAAAATTGAAAAAATTGAATTTTTTTTCTTTGGGCATAACAATGATGGGGTCTGATGTTAATTTTTGTGCTTTTTAGAAGTTTCTCTTCCGGGGAAGATGGTTGGCCCTGAAAAGGGCCGTTAGTGTTACACCACCACACTTATTATGCACGGTAGATTCTCTTTATCCCTCCTACATGTTTCCGGCAAATTGGACATTTTATTTTGAGATGGTTCTCGCCGGCCTCAGTGCAATGGCACATGTCTCCTACACACGTCAGTGTCACCCAACAACCCGCACATAGGCATAAATGACCGCATGGCAAAACAGCAAACTCGCTTTCGTCATCTGTACATATGCTACAGCGTGATATTTTCTGCTCTTTATCCAGTTGTTTGTTTTGTCTGTGAATCTCCTCGTCCATTTTAATCAGGTCTTCTTTCAGTCCATTAATCAAGTTGTTCAGGCGGGTTACCTGGGCTTCACACCCAGAGCATTGTTGTGGCGGAGTTTCGGCGGTAGTTGAAATCATTGGAATTTCACCAGGCGTTGTCGTTGGCCCACGTCTACTATTTAACCATGGCAGTTCATCTTGTAGTTCCTCATCAGTTGTGTCATCATCGGGTTCTTGTATGGTCTCCATCGTGCTTATTTCTTCGTCATGTGCATCCCTTAGTCTTTCCAATTGTGCATTTTCTTCGACAGTTCGCCGGAGTTCTTCTAATTCTTCTGTACTGCGTGTTAAGATGGTTGTTTCGTCTTCCAATTCCCTTTGAAAACTGGTGGTTACCATCATTCCATCATTTTCCTGAACGCTAACCAGCTCTCTGTGTTCTGTAGCGGCAGCAGCATTTCTCGGGTCCCTAGCGGGGTGTTGTGTAAACAGCGCACGTCTTGTTGAATTCATGATTGTATGGGTGAATAAATGTCACAATATACACGTATTTATACTTTTAGTGGGCTGTGGGAGGTGGGTACAAGATGGCCGCGAGTGTCATGATGTGGGAGGTGGGTACAAGATGGCCGCGAGTGTCATGATGTGGGAGGTGGGTACAAGATGGCCGCCAGTGTCAGTGAGTGCAAGCTGTGGGAGGTGGGTACAACATGGCCGCCAAGTGTCAGTGAGTACAAGATATGCATGGCCGCCAAGTGTGAGTGAGTGCAAGCTATGCTCACTGTATATGAGTGTGTTTTGTTATCATTGTTCAAGCATAAAAATTTCCTATTTTTTTTCCATAAATCCGTTACAATTTTCTCGGAATTATGATAAGACTAATCCATAGTGTACACGTATTTTTTCAGCCAGGAAAATTAAATTATTTCCAATGTACCTGGGTTTTAGACTACCGTACACTAACTTTATGATTTTTAAAATGCCTAAAAATTAATAAAATAACCATATATTCTAGCGTTAGGTTGTTAAATTTTTAAATATAACACTAATGAATTGCCTGAGTTTAACTTGTAATAAAATTTACAAGTGCCCTGACATTTATTGTAAAATCAAAAGCTGTTTATAATTGTTAAACAAACACAAATATATTTTTTCTTCAGCAGCGTAGCACACGATACAACCAGAGTGTTTTCGCTGCGCGTGCGCGCGTGTCTTACACTATAAATACCACATTTTTTAATTATTCACAATTAATCTGAGTGCCCAGTCATGGATTCACCCTTGGCTCAACTCATGGATATTGACAACACATCAGATTTGTTCACAAATCATGATAATCAAGTACAACGCCTCGACAGTATCATGAATTTGGTACACGATGAACCCCGATTAGATGATATAATCAACCACTTATTCTCACCTTTACCTGAACCCCAGAACTACCCTGCACCAACTCATTGTGAACATCCTCCAGAAACATCGCCGCTGGATAATTTCCTCGCCTTGACAACAACCACACCGGATGTTACTCCAGATGTATACCAAAGTTTTGATGATATAGACGAGATGTTACAAACCATGTTAAAACCCCCAGAACCAGAGACGACAGAAGATGGAACCGATTCAAATGCCTCCTATGATTCCGGAGAAGAACAACAACAACAAGCACCAGATGACAAGGCCAAGAACAGGGGAGAAGAAACACAGAAAAAAGATTTAAGAAGGCTGAGGCCAGACGCCGGAGAAAAGAGAAAAGAGAAAAGATTGAGGAGAAATAGGCCACATCAAGACAGGAAAAACAGAAAAGATGTGAGAACAAAGAGGCTAAGAGACAGGAAAATAAGCCCAGAAAAACAAATCCAAGACGAAATCAATTATGTATGGACATTAACAACAACAACAGTCGGACGGACCACAGAACGTCAAAGAGACTTGTATATCCATTGTGTAGAATGCGCGAATCCATTTTCCAAATTCGCTATATTTCCTTGCGGGCACCAGGGTATGTGTGAAAGCTGCATCAACCACCACGCTAAGATACCATCGTGTGCAGAGGTGAATAAACCGATAGTTTGTCAATTGCTTCCTTTGACGTGTCCTGTGTGCGCTCAGAGAAGAAGACAAGACCTTGTCAACAACGATGTAATATGGCTATATTTACATATTCCAACGGTTTTTTTAAAAACCACCCAGCTGTTCCGAAAGGGGGACTTCTAGCAAAGCACAAAATAATTTAACACGAGAATCACACCCCTGTGTTCGTTCAAAATAAATGCCCCACTCTTATCAAAATAAATTCCCCTTGCATACCGGGGTTTTAAAAAAAGTCCGCGTTATCTTCGCACTGTGTAATATTAAATTAATGGGGGCTATTCCCAACTTTTATCAAATAAAATTTTTCCCTCATACCGGGGTTTAAAAATTTTTATAAAGTCCATTATACCCTTGGACTGTCATATTAAATTAATTAATTAATGAATGGGGAAAAACAAAATAAATCCTGTGTGTATATATAGAGATTTGTCCTGATAAGGACATTTGATATTTGGCCAGGGATTGTTTATTTGAGTGAATGCAGTTTTAAAAAAAGAGAGGGAAATGTGGGACAATCTGTGCTTTCAAATTCATGTGCTATTATTTAGAAGTTCTCTTTCGGAGAAATTTATATTTTTACGTGTTTGTTTCACGTGCCCTAACAAGGGCATTTATTATTTTTACGTGTTTTTATTCACGGGAAGTAGCTTACTTTCCATCTGCTGGGAAATATCCGTAGGGGGTTCTTCTGCCCACATACAATATATCCACGTCTTCGAAATTTGGAATCTGGTTCAAAAAATTGGCAGCCGCTATGGTGCTGGTGCAGGTCGTCGATGGTGGTGTGGGTAAGGGTATGGTGTCTGGCATCTCTTCTAGGGGAAACGTCGTCTCTCCCTCCCCCTCCTCCTGGAACGTAGGTGGTGGTGACGGCGTTTTCGCTAATGGCGTTGTTAATGCCGGAGGAGGAGGGGGAGGGTTGACCGCTTCCCCCATCACTCTGCTCAATGTGTGAAACCAGTTGGCTTGGTTCATGGTAGAATGCGCCGCTGTCAACACGGCTCTGACATTTTCTGCCATTCTTCGCTCCCGTCGGGTGGACTGTAAATGTCCGTCTTCAATCTTTAATGCTTCCTCCCAGCTTTCCAACTCTTTCTGCCAGAATTTTTTGATTGCGCTCAACATCTCCCCCCTCTGTCTTCTCGAAATATGTTTTCTTACACCGCTCATCTTCTGTCTGTTCTGTTCGTGAAAAAATATTTTGTGATAGAGCGTTGGCAGCGAGTGGCAGTATATATGTACTTCGCGCGGACCTCGGCGAAATCGTTCATGGAGAAAATTAAAAAAGATTTGGCGTGTGTTTCTTTGAATTTATAAAAGGTGTATCATTTTACAATCAGCATTAGTCCCCCGTAGAATTTTTAGTTCTAATTCATTTCATATAAATCAAGCACTCGTATTAAAAATTTCAGCCGTATAGTCCCTTGTTTACGTCATAATTTTTAATTTTTAGTGGGTTTTCCAGCCGTCACGAAAATACAGAAAACCCGACACATTAAAAAATAATTAATTTTCTTCGTTAAAAATAGAGCAAGTCGATCCCATATTATTCGATACGAATACCCTGAAAATTGCAGTTCGTTTCGTTCATGAGAACTATAGAAAAATTAACAAAACACAGCCTTTATTTACGGTGAAAAAACACAAGCGATACCGTTTTTCCAAAGTCACGCGCTGTATAAGAACAGCTCTAGTCGTTGCGTATTATTAATACTAGCCAACGCTACAAAAGCGCGGACTGCAGTCTAGAGCTACTCTATAAGTTTCGTATGAAAGCATTTCGTTGAAAACACCGTTTGTCACTGCAGAGTATTGCCCCCTTATTCCATTAGGGAGCCAAGAGTTATCCTTTTATTTGCTCCTGATTTGACTATTTTTTACAGCGGCGGTAGGCCTTGTTTGGTAATCATAACCGAGGCTAATCATTATAATATTTTATTTTTATTCTCGTAGGAGTCCAGACTATTAATTGATGTACTCGGGCAGCGTGTAAAAATTAATTGCAGTATTTAATTAAATTTCCCAGGGTATTTTTTTCTGAAAAAAAAAAAAAAATAAGCCCAGGCCAGATAGGGTTAATAATGAAAAATAGAATCTATCGCTCTATATGTGTGTGTCGGGCAAGTATTTGAGTCATTCTTCATGATGGCCTCGCCGGGTAAAGAGCTGGCGTTCTTTCAAGTCACGTCTAAGGTCTTGCTTATTGTATACGAACATGAATTACACCTGATCGAGGAACACCCGATCGAGGTGAAATTAATTTTAACCCTGGCCGGGTGGACGCAATTTACACGGGTCTTACAAGCCCAAGAACCGGAAGTAGATTTTTTACCTGTCGGTATGGGATGTTGATAATCAATTTGAATAGTGCAATAGAAAATTGCGGGATTCGCCTTGCCTTAAAATATAAACTTTCCCAAACTAACCGTGCGTAAAATAACCATTGAGCACGCCTATGAATTCTTCAATAATTTATATTTTGTACAAAATGGAACAATCCAGGCAAAAATGTTAACGGGCAGCCACAAAGGTAGAAAACACACCACACGGGCCCGACTGTTCCAAATTTATAGAGGACCCTGTAAAACGACGTAAATGTGTGAATAAGAGGTACCTGGCCTTCTAAAAAAGGTAATGAACATAATTACATTGTTAAAATATCTTTTCGATATAATAGACATACCCGGTGTGATGGATAAGAATGTCCTGGTGATTAGTGTCCCTTTTCATATCCTTTTTTATTGCAACCAAGGACGGACACTTGTCCCCAATATGGAGAAAAATGTCCTAGCTGGGTTAAAATATAGAGGCTGGACACTGGTAGCCATCGGACATTCTTAGCCTCCACACTGGTACTAAGATAGTCCGTGTAATACGGCAAAGTCCACACGATGCCAGTGCCAGCTTATCCTTACCATCATGATCGCACTCTTCAACCTCGTCAATCTCGTCACGCACATGCCTATAAAATTCGATGAAAACACCCTTCGTGCCTGATTTGATGTCTTTGTTCCATTGGCGCTGTAATGCATTGGCAACATCCATGGACCCCGTCTGGCGGATAGTGGTGATTCCGTCACGGATCTATTTCTCAATTTGCCCTTTGGACTTTGGTGAAATATTTTGGAACTTTGCGCGGTCGTCTGGGGTAAAAAGTATGGAGATCAGATGCTCTCAGCAGTAGTATACAGAAGTGATATAGACTCAGGTTGACCTTTGACCTCTGTGACGTCACGTGGAGGCAGAGAGGTCAATGAGTGCACTTGAGCATGTATTGACCTGTATCCTCTCATCTCGTCCATCATCTGACCTTTGATCATGTTTGGACATGTTAGGGGATTCCTCCGCGGTGATGCGGTTTGGCTGACTGTATGGAATGCATGTACTGGCTTGTGTCTGGGTTTTTTCCATCACGGGGAGTGCGCAGGTGTATGACGTCACTTTCGGTCTGCGTGAATCGGGCGTGACCTGGGTATGACTGTATGGGATGTACTGACTTGGTTCTGGGTTTTTTCTATCACGGGGAGGTCACGTGATAGTTCAAGGTCATATTGAATGATAGGAATGCATGTTCTGACCTGCTGTGGATATTGACTCTCATTGACCTTTGACCTCAAAAATTTGCATACTGGGAAGAAAAGCTACCTCCGAACACAGAAGAGTTCCAATTGTGACCATTGACAGCCAATCAGAATTGAGTATTTTGACCTCGTCTGACTGTATACATGTACTGACTTGGTTCTGGGGTTTTTCCATCACGGAGAGTGCGCAGGTGTATGACGTCACTTCCGGTCTGAGAGTATAGAAAGAGTATTAAATAGCTTATTGACCTTTGACCTCAAAAATTTGCATATCGTGACCTTTGACAGCCAATCAGAAGCGAGTATTTTGACCTCGTCTGACTGGAATGTATGTACTGACTTGGTTCTGGGGGTTTTCCATCATGGGGAGTGCGCAGGTGTATGACGTCACTTCCGGTCTGCGTGAATCGGGCGTGACCTGGGTACGTCTGACTGTATGGAATGCATGTACTGACTTGGTTCTGGGTTTTTTCCATCACGGGGAGGTCACGTGATCACACTAGTTCAAGGTCAGGGTTTTTCCATGAAACCATACGAAGGAAGACCTATATATAACAATCTATAGGTGTTGGATGATGTTATTAGGTCTAGCATCCGTGCGACCCGAGGGTCGAGCGTTTATTGTCCACTATATCTCCGCAAAAATAAACAAACAAAAAGGGGATTACCCTTTGGCATCGATGGTGCTGCCCTCTAGAGGCAGGGGGGGGGGGTGCGTGTAAAATTTTTCCAGATATAAAAAGCGGAACACGGACTTTACCGTAGAATATACTGCTATCAACCCTATCCCAAAGGGCTAATATCGGTCCCCGGGTTTATCGGGGCCTGCTGAGAGAGGTAGGGTGGGGGTGTATGTAAATTTAGGATTTGTCCCGAAACTATAAAAAGCGGAACACGGACTTTACCCCTTAAATAGGGGAAACCCCCTATCAACCCTATCCCAAAGGGCGAATATCGGTCCCCCGGGCTTGTCGGGGCCTGCTGAGAGAGGCAGGGTGGGTGCATGTTTTCACAGAAAAAAGAATATAAAAAGCGGAACACGGACTTTTAATAGGGGAAAACTCCTATCAACCCTTCCCGGCCCGCCTCGGCCGCAGCACGCGCGTTTTCTGGCCCGGCCGCAGCGCGCGCGTTATCCGGCCCGGCCGCAGCGCGTACGCAGAGATTACAAGGACCCTTGAGTAGTGTGTGCGGACAATACTGTGTGTTTTATCTCACTCACCGGAGTAGAGGACATTCTATGCCCACCATTGTACATATGTTTGATGATTATTGTCAAGCCGAAGACCGTGATGTCCTCGTCTATGACTGGACGGCCTCTCGTTTTAATGTGCATGCTCCATTTCTCTGGTTAACTTAATGTACTCTGCGCGCGCGCGCAGGCCACTTGTTTATTATTGTTATGACGTTGTTGTTCTGACGTTGAATAAAAATGATGATGAAAAAACACAATGATGGGTTTTGACTTTCTTTTTTTTATTTAAGTCAACAAGAAGGATATATACAAATATAGAATACAGGGTACAAATAGTAGGGGTATGTACACACATAGAATAGTAGTGATTAAGGTACACAAAAAAAAAAAAAAAAGAAGTTTTGTCAGGAGTAGGATTTGAACCTACGCGGGATTTCACCCACCGGCACTTAATACCGGCGCCTTAGACCACTCGGCCATCCTGACTTTTACAGTTTTTATAACTCGTGTATCCACAGTTATTAGTGTTCCACATTTTACAAGTCCAAGTAGGTAGTGCTCACACCGTCGGCCAATACTTTCCGTTTCGGATAAAAGAAAGTAAAGGCGTCTCGTTGCTGGATATAGGTCCGCATCTGGTGGTCCACCACCCGGAATCCTCGGTTGGTCCCACTGGCACTGGCCTGGCTCTGCAATACGCCCAGGTAGAGAGCTTTGTCGATGGCAGGGTCACGTCGGTTGACGCCTTTACAACTAAACTTGTTGTTTCCATCTCCTCCGTAACAATAGTAGGTCTTGGACGACAGGGCGATCATGGCATCTCCACTCCACTCTAGTTTAAACAGACCCGGCGTCCGCTTGTCGTAGGTGTAGTGGTCGCGTCGAGGTAGCCACAGGTCCCGGTCCGCTTCATACTGATCCCGTAACTCGGGTTTCACCAGGGACTCCCAATCGGCGTTGGAGACGGCCATGTAGGCCGAATCTGTGTCCATCTCCATCAACTGCCAGTCTGAGGGATTAAAATAGACACCCATGAAGTCGTAGAGAAACTGCAACATCCTCAGCTTGGCCACCTGATAGACCATACATCCAATCTGCAGGGGTAAATTGTACCGGATAGTCTTCTTGGCTGAAGTGACTTCATAGGTGTCGTCATCGATGACCTCCACGGACCGAAACAGAGGAGAATTCACTTTTTTGCAGGCTTGGGCAGTCGTACAAATGTTCACGTTGACGTGCTTATCCTGGTTCGTTACCGTTTTTCCATAATAACCATTGCCAGTGAGTTTCCAACATTCAGCCATGATGGCCTGACTCGGGTATTCATCACCTTGACGACGGGCCGACGTGACGAGCTCAGCATTCCCCGCAAAACAAGCCTCGGGGACGTACTGTATCACTTGATAAATTTGAGTAATTTCCAAACCGTGCTTCATGTACCACTGCAGTAAGGGGGTGCCCAGCAATATTTTGTGCGCCCACATACTTCCAATCAACATGCGGCGTGGTTGAGGTAAACACTCGTGTTGCTCTGCGTAGGTGCGCATGGTCTCCCCAATATCATCCCGACCCACCAGCGTATTCTTGAAGATAGGCGGACACTGGGCGAAGAGGGGCTTGAGAGTGTCGGGAACATGCAGGTCGCATTCTACAAAGCCGTAGAGCTGCCCCGAACGAATGGCGTCCAACATCTGTGGCAGACTCAGCAGTCGCCGACGACTCAACGGGTACTCACGCTCTTTTAGGAACCGTTGTAAATGGGGGCGGGCCTGGCACATGGTGTGAAATTCACACTCCCACATTTCAATCAAATGGTATCCTCGCTCTTTCACATAATCTCCGTTGGCCACTACTTCCTCCCGTAATTCTAATGGTGTTTTCCCGCGTCGCTCATTAAAACGACCCGCGCTGAAATGACATTCGTGGCCGTGCCAGTAACAGCCATAAAACTGGAAAACAGTGGGTGTTCCTTGTACAAGGGCAAACCCATCGACGGGGAGACGCCGATCGCCTATCCGCTTCTCAGTGGCGTTGGTCTGGTGTCGTATATAAATACCCCGTCGATAGGCTTCCCACTCCAACCACTGGTCGGCAAGATGTTTGTGAGGCAACCGTTGGGGTGTAAAATGACGTCCTTCCGCCAACCAACGTGTATAATGACCACTGGGCATAGGTTGGGCCAACGACCACAGGTACAGAGCATTGGCATCGAATCCAATGATTTTGGCAACGGGTTTTCCACTGGGGAGAGTAGTGACATCCTTCTCGTGGTAGCGGTGAAAAATAAGACTGGGCCCGCCCACAATGTTATCTTTTAGACAATTATGCATGTCCGCATCTTTCTGTTGTACCAGCGAGAAATAAGTGGAACACTCTTGAAACAAATGGCGAAGGGCCAGCCCCGGTAAACTTAAGCACTCTTTAAAGATGTCCACGTGCATTTGGCGTTGAAAAAGTTGCACCATTTTCTCGGCCGCCTCCAGGAAAGGAACCACATCTAGGTTGTTGTACCATATGAGGAAATCTTCCAAGGTCTGCATATGTTCATCGTTCCATACCTGCTGTAGTTCACGGTACGTGTCTTCCGGACATTCCACTTGCTTCAAATCATCAAAGAAGGCGTGCCGAGATGGCAACTGTGTTTCCTGCAAACGGTCGAGCGATGATATATACGTGTAAGGGAACCTCCCTTTGGTTTGTGCACAGTTATAGGCCTTGACCCACTGATCATAGCTACAATTAGGAGCTAGGTAGTTGCGCACGTCCAGGAAATGCAGTGACGTAGTAGTGAGGGCCATATGATTATTGATCTTCTTGATCACCGACTTGAGGGTATCGGACTGGGCCAAGTAAGGGTAGAGAAATTCCTTCACCATGTTCAAATCATAGCGTCCCGAATTAAAGCCGAGCACCGGTAACTGGCCTAGGTATTGTAGGAAGCGCACTTTCAATTTCTCCGCATACGGTTTAGGCAGAGGAACATCCTGCGACTGCAGAGGCTGCGACTGCAGGGACTCGGACTCGCACTCGGACTCGGACTCTTCATCATCGCTGAACGCTACACCCGGTACAGGAATGCGGTCGCTCAGTTGGTCCAGGACGTGCTGAAACTTCACCACCAACAATGCCGTACTAGCCGCACTGACTTGCTCTAAATACTCCATCATGCGGGTAATCAACTCATGGGAGTTCCCCGTGGACACGAAACACACCGGAGCAGCGTCATAGCCAGGTACGTTGCTGGAAATACTGACACTCAGAGGAATATGGCGCTGCGTCCACTGCGTTTTCGCTGAAAACAGGTCCATGGGCTCCAACAGGGCCTCGAAATCATAACACGCCCGGTAGGGAAAATAACGGTCCTCTTCCGGTATGATGAGTCCCTCATCGGCCAGTTCCTGGAAAATAGTAGGCGTATTATGATACACTCCACCCGGATATACTCGCTTCACACTGTTGTCACAGATTTTCTCGTGGCGATGTAATTTGGACGATTCTTTGAAGACCCGATGGCATTGGGCACAACTGAAAGACTGAGCGTACTGGCTCATATTGGAGATCAGCGAAAAATGACTCATGCCATTGTCGTCGAACACATTCACTTTCATCGTAGCAGCATACCGTTCTGTGGATCGCCGAACCAATTCAGCCACAAATGTATCGTCATCCTCCCGTCGTAATCGATAGACAAAGATATTAATATGAAACAGGGACTCCACGTCATCCAAATGCTTGAAGGGGACACCTCGGAAGTGCCGCTTATCCATGTCTTGCTGCTCTAAATATTCTTCCCAATACCCATCGGCCACTGTGTCACAAAACCGGGGGTCACACTCGTCCACATGCACGGCCAAACACCGAAACAGACATTTCCGGTCTTTGTAGGGCCCCTTTCCCCCTACTGTTAATGCATACAGGCCGTGTCGATGAAGCAACCACGGAGGAAGTAGTACAGGAGCACCGATAGGATGATCTCTCATTTTCGTGACGAAAAATGTGACGTTAGTCACCATTTGCACCAACCATTGGGTATTGGGGCGTTGCAACCGAGCCCATTCCAATGGATCCAACGTAGTCAATTGGTCGATGAGTGGCTCCAGAGAAATGGCATCCGTGATGGTGAATGGCTGGTCAAACACATACGAATTATTACTCGGATAGAAATACCGCAGCTGGTCCGTCTTTTTGTGCCGTAAGATATACCCAAATGTCACATTCAATTTGAAGGCAGTGACCTGATCTGTAAAAATGTTGTCGGCGTAAGTAGGAAGATACGTGAGGTCCTCCAACCGAAAATTATACAAGTCCAATAGACGACGGTCACGGTGGAAACAATGGCGTATGGTAGCCCAGTGACGTTGATAAATGTCCCTGACACGCTCATCTTCAGGCAAGACTTCAACCGGAGGTACTGCTGGGTCAAAGGGAAAATCTTCTCCACGTCTCATGCTTTTCGTCTCATACAAGCGGATAGACAGGCAGGCTGGCTGGCTGGCTGATGAAGTCAGGTCAGGTAAGTCAGATTGAATACACCCTTTCCCTAAAAATCGACTCCTTTTATACATTTTACTACTCGCGGCCATCTTGTACCCACCTCCCACATCTCACTGACACTGGCGGCCATCTTGTACCCACCTCCCACCAAATCACACTCGCGGCCATCTTGTACCCACCTCCCACATCTCACTCACACTGGCGGCCATCTTGTACCCACCTCCCACATCATGACACTCGCGGCCATCTTGTACCCACCTCCCACATCTCACTCACACTGGCGGCCATCTTGTACCCACCTCCCACATCTCACTCACACTGGCGGCCATCTTGTACCCACCTCCCACATCTTCCACTCACTGGCGGCCATCTTGTACCCACCTCCCACATCTCACTCACACTGGCGGCCATCTTGTACCCACCTCCCACATCATGACACTGGCGGCCATCTTGTACCCACCTCCCACACATGACACTGGCGGCCATCTTGTACCCACCTCCCACATCATGACACTCGCGGCCATCTTGTACCCACCTCCCACATCTTGCACTCACTCACACTCGCGGCCATCTTGTACCCACCTCCCACACATGACACTCGCGGCCATCTTGTACCCACCTCCCACATCTCACTGACACTGGCGGCCATCTTGTACCCACCTCCCACATCTTCCACTCACTGGCGGCCATCTTGTACCCACCTCCCACATCATGACACTGGCGGCCATCTTGTACCCACCTCCCACATCTTCCACTGGCGGCCATCTTGTACCCACCTCCCACATCATGACACTGGCGGCCATCTTGTACCCACCTCCCACATGGCGGCCATCTTGTACCCACCTCCCACATGGCGGCCATCTTGTACCCACCTCCCACATCTTGCACTGACTGACACTGGCGGCCATCTTGTACCCACCTCCCACACATCACGCATGCGCACACCGCCCCAATACCGCCCCATTTTTTGTGCTGTGACGTCACACAAGGTTCTGCGCATGCGCAGTGAGGCGCTAACTCGTCAATTTAGCCTTTGTATACTACTTACGCCCTTGACAGG
>JAVTVY010010344.1:0-29662 GCA_036873755.1 Hanleya hanleyi | reverse complement strand
TCCAACCTCCTTGATCCAGACAAGGTGACAGGTTGAATCGAACTCCCTCGTTGGCCAGGATCAGTGCCCGAGTGCGTTCCCAGTAGCCTGACAGTTTGTCTTGGGGACCCTGCGCACTCTGTGGATCTGAAACATCCATTATCCCACGTTATAGAAGTACAAACGTTTCACTACCATGGATTTCCGCGCAGTTAAACTTTATGCCAAATTTGCTTACGGGCTCGATTTCCGCGCAGTTGAAATTTATATCAAGTTTACGTTCGGACAGATGAAATTCATACACGCAAGCCTTTTGAAATTCATACACATCAGACTTAGTTCAATCCAGGAGAATCTGCGTGGGGTGAAGCTGCCATGGATTTCCGCGCAGCTAAACTTTATGCCAAATTTGCTTACAGGCTCGATTTCCGCGCAGTTGAAATTTATACCAAGTTCACGTTCGGACAGATGAAATTCATACACGCAAGCCTTTTGAAATTCATACATATCAGAATTAGTTCAATCCAGGAGAATCTGCGTGGGGTGAGGCTGCCATGGATTTCCGCGCAGTTAAACTTTACGCCAAATTTGCTGACTAATATTTGTTCGAAGTAGTAGTTTACGGACCGCTTTTCATTCGGATTTTGCGGATTTTGTTGTCTGTTTCATTAATATCAATATTCTGCTCGTCAGCAAATAAAGAAAAATCCATCAAATAATCCACGCGCAGTTGGAATTAAGCTCCGCGCAGTTCCGCGCAGTTTTTAGTACGACCCGCCACAACTGTTCCTATCAATATTGCCTATCAACTGAAGGCATTAGCCACAACTGTTCTTTTAAGGCATTATTGATAGGAACAGTTGTGGCTACCGCAGGCATTATTGATAGGAACAGTTTATGGCTAGAGGACTGAAGGTATACGGGTCTAGGAACTCTGCGGACGGGCCAGTGTTATCCTCAGAGTTCCGGCTCCGATGAAATTCATAAATTATGGCACAAAGTTGAGGTCAGCCATCATCGTGTGATTTATATTTCAAATCAACCTTCAAACGGAAACGATAACAGATCGAACACCCGTAGACGTCGTTGTCCGTTATATAGTCAGCTGAATATCGTAGAACAACCAGAATGTTATTTGAACTATTCCTAATATTTTGTGCTTTGTCTTCTGTAATCCCAAAATTGCAAATGGCCGCTTCGCAGGGTACTTACCCGTATGAGCAATATAGTCTTTTTCAGCGCCATCTATGCACTAAGGGAGACAACTATTGAGTGAAATAAATATATATTTGTTTTCAACAATAAAATACGCGAACATAAACATGAGCAGTGTGACTAACGTCACAGGACCTACGAAGTAGAGTAGGCATTAGGACTCGAACGCGAACTGAACTCTTGGAAATCCCCACCCCCAGTTGAAATCCTGCCTATATTAATATGGGCACCGCCCAAGTCAGAATCGCCAGTGATTTTCATCAAAAATCACCAGGAATTTTCATCAAAAGTAGGTCAGCTCAGAACTTGTTGGTAACAGTCTTCTAATGCGCCTTCATTCCAAAATTAAACAACGATCGCCGATTTAATTTTACAATTTTTTAACTAAAGGAAACAGATTGAATAATAAAGGTTCAGTAGATTTCAAGCTTTACGTGTGAAAATACATTTACATCTCTTTAATGGTTTTCAGTGCCCTTGTCCAGGATCAAAACACCTTTTTGAATCACATTATTTTCCCAACAATACAACAAATTTTTATATATAGTACTATAGTAGAAAGGTAGCATTGATGTAGTTTACGGTAATTCAACTCAAGACCAACACCTTCTATGCACAAGATAATAATGATTCTATGTCATTCTCCTGAGCATAACCGGTACAAAGACGAATAAATAGCGTCTCTACATCACGTTGTTATCTAGATATGAGACAACACATTTTGGGTATCCGCAATCTGATGAATGTACTCTTCCGGTTTTCTTGTTTCACATTATATTCCATGGCGGTTAATCGGTGATTTTCTTCATTGATAAACGTTAAACCACCTCAGCTTCGTTGTGTGAATCGGAATTGCATTGCTGTGACACACCAACACACTCCGTGGCAGTGATTCTGTATCCCCTAATCAAGGAACAAAATGGATCAAGATTTGAAATGACAAGAAAAATTTAGACATATTTTGTTTACACATGTAATTTTTTGTCTTAAATTATATCCAAGTGTGATATATAGTCAATATTTAAGAGGTACAAAAAAACTCAAGTTATCATATTTTCACATCATGATCAAAGTTACTTTATCTAGTTAAATTCTACCAAAGAAGACCCTTTAAACATGCCGTCATGGCTTTGTTTCACCCTCAGTAAACTTTTATCATTGTCGCTCACACAGACTAATCTGAAGGATGATACCACATCTTTCTTTCTTCTGCTGGGTTATTGCACCAGGCTGACTTAATTGGTTGATGTAGGATATTTCACCATCAGTGGGTAATTTGACCTGAATTTAAAGCCTGATGTGGTCAGTGATGAAATGTTTGGATGTGAAATAGGATACACGTTAAAGGCCACAGTTTACATGTATCTATAACAATATACTGAATTGTGTGTATTGAGGCTGGCATAGCGGTGTAGATAAATGCACTAACAAATGATGGAAAATTATCATTTCCTATTTCATAAAAACAATTACGGATGGCATATCCCACCACTGTGTTATATATACAGTGAAACATACAGCCAAGGGTTCCCGATGGGCATGACAGTGTACTCGCTGAGCCATCAATAAATAATAAAAAAAATAATTGTAAATCAAATTTTAATCAGAATTCGGTCAACTCAGAACTTGCTGGTAACAATGCCCTAATGCACGTTCATGCCAAAAATCAAGGTTCTACTGTCAACGGTTCTCCTTATTTTGCCGACGAAAGGATTCGGATGGACTGACTGACTCATTACCGGACAATTTGCGATCTGTAGCCTACTTCGTAGGAATATCTCACGTTAATTCTGATTGGACACCTTGATCATGTGATGATGGTGAAAATGGGCGGAATGCGCTCTGCTGTCCAAAACGGTCAAGGCGTCGCCTTTGGTTCAGATCTGACGAATCCTGCACATTGTGAAGACGAACCATACTTTCTGGCAAAGTTTGACCCAAATATATATTGTGGCAACGTTCATCTCCCTGGCCCTATAGAGTAACACAAATAGTCAGGGAAATAATCGGCGCCAATAGCTCAGTGAGCATCCCCCTTCCCGGATTTTTAAAAATGTGGCACATGTATGGAGTTTTTTCATTATCATCCGGACTAATTGTTTTCGGGATTTGATCAAAATTGTACCCTACCTTTACATACCGTATCCATATTCTGCGTGCCTGAATAATATAACATAGAAGGCACGAATCATATTATCCACTGTTTGCAGGGTATAAAATTTGATTGTTATACTTCAGTTTCATGTTGCCTATACCTTACAGCAATAGTTGTATTTGGTTCGATGCAGTATATATGGGAGATAATCCAAACCACCCTGTTGGATTTTAACCGAATGTACGGTTATCTCCCCCTGAATCCAACACTTGCAGGCATGGTATATGATTTCGAGTCTCCGTTCGTCATAAATATTTATAATGCCGTGTGCAATTATTATTATTATAGAATATGGCAGTTTACACTCAAAGACTAGAATTTATCATGTTTGAGCGTCCGTGAATAACAGTTCTCATCCGTAATGAAAAGGTTTTATTTCACCAAAACTAGCAGTTAACTTAGCTAAAAAAAGAAATAAAAAGATCGATGAATATCATTCAAGCTCCTTTCTTCCTAGACAGCAGCAGTCCCGAGATTTTGATAACGCTCACAGGGCATTGAAATTTATAAGGTGCATTACCAAGTCTCCATTACATCTTGAGATACTGAAACTATTAAAAAAATAAATCATTCGCATAATAGCGTTAACTGATATATAGACTTCCGTATATACTGATCCACTTTTTATCGAATTAAATATTTTACCTCGCTGATCACCTTGCTGTACTGTTCACACAAGTTCATTTTTTTTAATAAAAGGTTGTTATCTGTATTATTTAGAGTCTTTTCTAAAATTTCTGATGTCGAATCCTATCCCGGGTCAAGTATCAATCATGCACAAATCTCATTCGCGACTGCTCGGCCTATTCCGTCGAAGTCATAGTACCTCGCGCATTAATGGTGTAAGGATTCACGGATTTTACAGCTCTCAGCTGTAAACCGTGATCCGTCGCACGTGAGGCAAACCACAGGCTATGTTTCCGCTCACATAGTCCTCGTTGTTTTTCTCTCTTATCAGGAGATAAAATATATATCCAAATGAAATGGATACTCCCCTGAATCTACCCCCAAAGGATCTTTTCTAATTTGAGATGTTCCTCCTGGTTTTGCGTCTAAAGCTGATTTCCATGGTAACGGAAGTCATACAGCTGACATGCGCTGTTCGGAGTTTCCGCGTGATGCTGTGCTTTCAACATGGATGCATATATGGATTCCTAGCTGAGCGGGACGAGGTGCTAATTTCCTACATTAACCGAGACCATGTCGAGGGGCGCAAATTTCTTTTGAGCTTCTTATTCATCTGACCTCTCATTCCATTCTATGAAGGTTCGAGGACCTCGTCTTTGAAACATGTTACCCCCTTGTTTAAAACAATTTTCACCCATTTCTATGATCAAGTCATTAGTAAAATAGCACCACATCAATAACATTTATTTTCCAGTGTGTTGATCCATTATTATCCGTATCTAGGTACCAATTATATGTTAATTTAACATGGATACGGACCGCTGCGGACTGTTTGAGAATAGATGTTTTTATTTAAATAATGTTTTCACCGCTTATATTCTCATCACTATTTATCAGCATCCATAAAAAAATACTATTATGTACAATCATAGGTTATTGGATTGTACGGTGTTTTATGGGAGAGTCCAGGGCGCGAGGACAGGGACGTTGCAAGTCCCTTCCTCCAGCTCAGGACGAGTTCATACAACGCCGTACAATCCAATAACTTAACTTATTTCTATTATATTACAGTTTGAGACAGGAATGAGGAATAAATTTAAATAGATTACCAATTTCTGCTTCAGTTACATGATTGGATGCCATTTTGACAAATTGCCAGCACTCTGATACTCCACAAACAGTGGATAACAAGCTTCGTGCCTTCGCTTGAATATTAACCAATGCAAAAGTTTGATCGCCGGCGTTGACTTCTCAACGCAGTCATAATCTCCCCAGTAAGACCGTGCGTGCTAAAACCTCGCCCCCTGCATTTCCCAAAGATTTGTTATTGGTTATTATCCTATGGTCAGCGATTGAATAAGTTGACGTGATAGTTGAGAGGGCGTGGCGTAAAAGCCAGACAGTTTTAATCCGTGTGCTGCAGATATTGTCTAGGATCTTGTCCATTGGTTGCAGAGCGTATACTACACAGCTGTGGTATGCAGCATATGGAATACAGTCTGCAACGTATAGGTTAGCACTTTGATCATGCAACACTGTGGGACAGCGTACTCCTGATTAGTGCGCTGTACGGCGGAGGGGCTAGGTTAAGTGGAATGTGGGAGTAACGTCATTTCTGCTCCTACGTTCCAGTTAACCTATAACCTCTCCACCGTACTGCTCACTAATTTGGAGTACGTTGTCACACAGTGTGCAAGTGTTGTTTGGACACAGGTCCATATGAAGACACAGCTATCCAATTATTTTGGACACTTGTGAATATAGACAATATTGTGGGGAAAACCGCAGAGGTGTATTATAATTCTATTATAAGGATAGGACAAGCCCTCTGGAGTTTTATTCTCGCCGATTAATTCACACTCTACTGTACCATGTGTTTAGATTGGCAGGGGTGTTATATAATATTTTCCACGGTAATCCATTTAGGTTACCATAACTGATCCCATAGTAACCTATACAGGTTACGCACACAAGGATTTTAGGTAACCCATTTGCTTATCTTTGCGTAACATCTAGGTAACCTAGTTCAGCTGTTCACCATAAAATAACAGGCCTATTGGTGCACTACTACAAGCATCAAGAATTAAACTATGTTGATTAAACTAACATTTCTGCTCCATTAAGCAAAAAATAACATAAAACAGACTCATATACATTTACAAATACTTGTAGATAGACAGATAGATAGATAGATTATTAACGTCTCACTGTATGTACATCACATAATAAAACATACATAAAACGTTAGAATGCACAAACACAACTCTATACATAGATAATGTGAGACGGTCTTACGTAAAATACAATCATAAAAGGGAGACGCACATAAAAACATATACCAACCCATTTTTGTCCCCCGCCGCAACGCGGCCGGGGACTTTAAAATGGTTCTTGCTTCTTTGTGTCCGTGGATGTCCGTGGACGTCCGTGCATGTCTGTTCGAAGCGATAACTTCCTAACGCTTTGTTGGATTCTTCCGAAATTCGGGATACGCATTCCTTGCGACAAGACGCCAGTCCGTATTGCATTTCAGCAACATCTGCCTGAAGGTGGCGCCACTGGTTCTTGTTTCTTTGTGACCGTGGATGTCCGTGTACGTCCGTGCATGTCTGTTCGAAGCGATAACTTCCTAACGCTTTGTTGGATTCTTCCGAAATTCGGCATACGCATTCCTTGCGACAAGACGCCAGTCCGTATTGCATTTCAGCAACATCTGCCTGAAGGTGGCGCCACTGGTTCAATGGATCTTGGTTCATTGTGTCCGGGGATGTCAGTTTGAATTCTTTACAAGCGATAATTTCCAAATGCTTCGTCGCATTCTCCCGAAATTCGGCATACGCATTCCTTGCGACAAGACATTGGTTCAGCCGCTGCTATTGCATTTCAGCAGCATCTGCCTGAAGGTGTCGCCACTGGATCTCGCTTCTTCATGTCCATTCCTGTCCGTGGATGTCTTTGCAAGTGATGTTCTTTGCAAGCGATAACTGCCAAATGCTTTGTTGGATTCTCCAGAAATTCAGCATACGCCTTCCTTGCGACAAGACACCGGTCGCCGGTTTCAGCAACATCTGCCTGAAGGTGGCGCCACTGAGTTTCTCTTCTTCTTGTCCGTTCCAGTTAAAATGGGCCTTCAATTTTGCTATGAAATCATTCTATTCCACATCATATGATATAACTGGCGGGGATCCCTGCATGGTTTTTGAATTTCGTGTCATCTTAAACGAAGTGTTGAGTCCAAACATCTGTTTTTCAGAATAAGTTTGTAGTTCTATTGTTTCGCTGTAGATATGCTTAAATTCTCCGCTCTTCAGTGTGTGCTGACGTAGTAGGTACGCATTATTTATGACGTAGTACACATGCTGGAGTGGCTGGTTCAGTGACAATGGTATGGCTGGCAGAAGTGAAACGTGCTGTCAATTTCGATGTCTTTTGTCGTGCAAGAAGGTCTATAAAACGGTAGGAATGTCTTTGTATTCTTGTGTAACAATTACTGTAAGACGTTTGCTAGTAAGCCTGAGATAAAGGCATATAATTTCTTGCTGTAGTTTACTGATAGTGCGTTTACATTTGTAGAGTGATCAGAAACCATGCCGGTTTTCCCGCGTTGCCGCATTCCATTGCAGTCACGTGATGTAAACTTTTGGCTGTGTGCGGTTTATTTATAGATATTACCGGGAGGTTTTGAGACCGTGTAGCTGTAACTTGATTTGTTTTATGTGCTATTCTTGAAGTAAATCTGGTACATTTTCTGTGTAGCTGATCTGATTATTGTTTTAATAAGTTCACCTTTTAAAATACAATTATCCAGGACTTTGAATCTACATCTAAATCATTGTAGTAATACTTTGTATATGGCTATATATAGTTATAAAGTATATTATATTGTTTCGGATATTCTTTGTTTAACTGTAGACTGGTTAACAGTACAGAATATTTCTTTCTGTTTATTTCAGTCAATCTTCTTCTGATCCCACTCGATATTCGGCAACTTCAATATTCATTATGATCTATTGGTCTTCAAAAGAATCACAACACGGAAGGCATATTATGGTATCAGCTAGTCCTCGGGACTATATCGGTCTTCATTGTATAATATTGGAAGACATACAGTGATACAGGAACTGAATAAAGTTGCAAGTTATTCCATGTAGAAGTATTGGCGTTGATCTCTACATATATTGACGTTTTAAAAAGTCCATTAAAGAAGACAACAAACAGTAAACAGCTGCAGCCATACAAACAGCCACAGAGATGGCAGAACAGGGAAATCTCCCCCCTGTATCTGGGCCTCCTTCGCCCACTTTTGAGAACGAGCCTAGAACCAGGAGGTTCACTGAAAAGGGGTTACAATATAACCTTGAAATTAAAGAAAGAGACATGGCTAGTATCTTTACTCGACTCCGTGTGAAATATGACATTATGTCGAATCTGATGTCCGGAGTCAATGCTGAATTAATGAAAGAGAAATATTCTGAATGGCTCAATTTGTATGAGAATTACCTCTGTGCCCGAAAGAACTACTTGTTGATATTACCAGAGGATGAGGATGGCAGTTTTCGCTGTCGAGAACAAGAGTATACTCTGACTGAGATGAAGGCGACAATTGAACAGTGGTTTGCTCAAACATACAGCAATCGTTCAGAGACTGGGGACGATATTAAGTTTGGTGATAGTGCATCACAGATCAGTAAAATGCGATTTAAAGTCGCAGGTTCCCATGTTTCCCGTGTCAGTCGTGTATCTTCAGCGAGGTTGTCAGAGGAGCAAAGAAAGGCCGAACTGAAAACCAGGGCATCTGCTTTGAAGACAAAACAGGACATAGAACTTGCCAGATTTAAACTCAAACTTCAAGAAGAACAATTGGAAATGGACACTGAACTAGCAATTGTTGACGCAAAAACGCAGATCCTAGACAGGTTTGAGAAACTAGATATTGGTAAAGATGAGTGGTTTCAGAAATCAGATATTGGTGAAGTTGAAAGGGTTCAGAAGATAGATACTGGTAAAGATGAATCAGAGAGTGAATGTTATTCTTTTCTATCTGATGTTCATAAGACAAAGCCAATGTCGCATCTGTTTGTTCATGAAACAAAACCGATGTCACATTTGCATATTCATGAGACAAAGCCAATGTCGCATCTGTTTGATCATGAAACAAAACCGATGTCACATGTGCATATTCCTGAAACAAAGCCAATGTCACATGCGGTTGATCATGAAACAAAGCCCATGTCACATGTGGTTAAATCTGAAAATATATTACCTCAGTTTCCATCGAGTAACAGACCACCATTCGATAATTTTGTTGGGTCTAGAAATGTGAATGCTCCATATTTTCATCCACAGACGCCAGTCCATGTCCATCCCCCTGTAGTACCAAATACCCAGTATGTGTCAGAAGTTGACAATGCTTTTGTTTCTGTAATTAAACAGTTAAAGAAGCCAACCCCAGAAATCAAAAGCTTCGATGGTGACCCATTAGAATATAGAAAGTTTATGCGACAATTTAATATCAAAATTGTACAGAATTCTGAAACCAATGACGAGAAAATGAGCTACCTAGATCAATACACCAAGGGTGAAGCAAATAAGATTATTTCAGGGTATGCTTATCTAGATAGTGATCAAGGGTATCCTGCAGCAATCCAGGAGTTAGAGGAACGGTATGGTAATGTTGAAGTTGTTGCTAATGCCTTTGTCAAAAAGGCATTGAACTGGCCAATTGTTAAACCTAACAACGCCAAAGGTTTGGACGAATATGCTACCTTCTTGACCGAATGTAGCAATGCTGTCAAAGGAATCACTTCTGTCAAAGTCCTTGAATACCCGGACAGCATGAAGAAATTGGTCCAAAAGTTGACATTTAACCTTCATGATAAATGGAGAAATATTGTCAGGAGGTTAAAAGATGGCAATGAAGAGGTAAGGTTCCATCATCTGGTCTCTTTCGTAAGAGAGGAGGCAAAGAAATCCAATGACCCAATATATGGGAAGGATGCATTATGGGTAGAACCTAAAGTACCAGGTAAGTCACAGAAACAGAGTACTCCATTCAAACCCAAGGGTGTGTATGCCACTGTACCGACGGTAGACGAATCAAAGGCTGCTAAAGAAGTTCCCACATCTCATGCGGAGTCCAATGATTATAGAGGCACTGCTTTTGTAAAACCATGCATTTTCTGTAGTAGTGATCGACACGCTCTGATCGAGTGTAACAAGATCCAATCAGGTGAGTATGAGCAAAGAATTAGTTTTCTTAAATCAAAGGGGCTGTGTTACGGTTGTTTGTCGAAAGGTCATCAATGCAGGTTTTGCCTTAAAAAGGCCGTTTGTTCTCTATGTAAAGGCAGACATCCCACTATTTGTCATAGTGACAAAAGATTCTTCCTTAGAGAACAGTGTGATGGCAAACAGAAACCACCTTATGGTAATCCAACAAGTGCTTGTGCTAGCCTTTCACAAGAGCCCAGGCATTCTATGAGGGCCGGGGATGGAGAGTGCACAATGGCCATCATCCCCGTCAAAGTTAAACTGCGAAACAGTTCCCACTATGTTGCGACTTATGCCTTTCTTGATCCAGGCAGTAGCATATCATTCTGCAGTGAAGGATTGATGCGTAAACTCGGATGCAGTGGACCTAAGATGAGACTCACTTTACTAACCATGGGCCAAACTCAGAAGCTTGACACAAATATCATCAGCGGCCTTCAAGTATGTGACCTCGAGATGAAGAACATAGTGAACTTGCCAAACGTCTATACCAAGAATGAAATGCCGGTCTCCAGACGACACATACCTACGAGTGCTGATATAGCTCACTGGCCTCATCTGCAAGATATCAACTTACCTCAGTTGGACACTGATGTTGGCCTTCTTATTGGTAACAACGTGCCAGGTGCTTACTCTCCGATGGAACTCCGAACAGGGCCGACTGATAGCCCACATGCCACCCGATCAGCATTGGGATGGATTGTTTGGAACGTGGTGCGAGCTATAGATGACAGTGCATGCCCAGTCAATAGTTTAATCTTCCCGGTTAATCGAGCGGAAGTTATGGCCGTCGAAGAAGCTGAAGAATTGAGGAGGTTAGATATGTTGGTGCGGCAGTCAATCAGCTATGATTTTCCGGAACGGATCATCGATGGTAAGAAAGAGCATTCAGTGGATGATAGGAACTTCTTGAAGCAAGTTCAGAATAATCTGCATGTTACAGAGCATGGTCATTACCAGATGAATCTGCCATTCAGAGATCAGAACACCAAGCTGCCGGATAATCATAGACCGGTGCTGTTACGATTGAGTCACCTTAAAAACAAGTTGATGAAAAACTCCAAGCTGAAGGATGACTACAAGGTTTTCATGGACAACCTGTTCAGTAAAGATTATGCAGAACCCGTTTCAGATGAGGATCTTGATCGCGCGGATGGCAGAGTGTGGTATATTCCACACCACGGGGTTTACCACCCGCACAAGCCTGATAAAGTAAGAGTAGTGTTCGACTGTGCAGCCAAATACCAGGGAATATCATTGAACGACCTCTTACTTCCAGGTCCTGACTTGACGAACAACTTACTCGGTGTTCTCCTCCGGTTTCGACAGAGCCCAGTGGCAATAATGGGCGACATTGAATCTATGTTTTTTCAAGTCCAGGTGCCCATCTTAGATCGAGACTGTCTTCGATTTTACTGGTGGCCAAATGGAGATTTGGACTTGGAACCAGTAGCTTATCGGATGACCGTTCACCTATTCGGTGCCACATCTTCTCCAAGCTGCGCGAATGCTGCATTGAAGCAGACAGCAATCGACAACCAGACGGACTTCCCTGCAGAGGTAAGTAAGGTTCTAAACAGGAATTTTTATGTAGACGATTGTCTGGTGTCTAAGGAATCGGAAGAAGCGGCCATCCGATTGCTAAAGGACGTCACCACACTTTGCAGTAGAGGTGGATTTAACCTGACCAAATGGTTAAGTAACAAACACCAGGTGCTGGAATCTGTGCCAATTGAGAGTCGCGCAAAGGATGTCAGAGAACTCGACCTGGAATGTCAAAAACTTCCTAATGAAAGGGCCCTTGGTGTCATGTGGTTAGTGGAATCCGACTCCATAGGATTCAGGATTCAGGTAAGAGATCACCAACCAACCAGACGAGGAATACTAGCAACAGTAAGTTCCGTTTATGATCCTTTAGGCCTTGCTGCCCCAGTTGTGCTTACGGCGAAGATACTTCTTCAGAGTTTGTGCAAGCAAGGGATTGGTTGGGATGACCCCGTGTCAAAAACAGACTTGAGGAAATGGGAGAATTGGGTGACTGACATTCCTCATTTGGAGAGTATAGATTTCCAGAGGTGTTACAAACCTGAAAGCTTTGGCATCGTGACATCTTGTCAGCTACATATGTTTTCAGATGCCAGTGACGTTGGCTATGGCGTTGCAGCCTATCTACGCTTTACCAACGACGAAGACAGAACTCATTGCTGTCTGGTATTAGGCAAGTCCAGAGTAGCACCCCTGAAAAGGGTCTCTATTCCAAGATTGGAGCTAACTGCGGCCACTACAGCTGTTAAATTGAGCGGCATCATCATCAGAGAATTGGAGTACACGATTGACGACATCTTCTTCTGGACAGATAGCATGTCCGTGCTGCGGTATATTGCGAACGAGAAATCTCGTTTTCATACCTTTGTAGCCAATCGTGTGACTATCATCCATGAAGCATCAACTGTGGAACAATGGAGATACGTTCCCACCGCATCGAACCCTGCAGACGCAGTATCTAGAGGTATGAGCATGTCTCTATTCGTCAACAGTCATCAGTGGTTATGTGGACCAAATTTCCTGGGTCAGTCAGAAACAACGTGGCCCAACGTTGAATTTCGCTCCGCAAACATACCGGCGGATGACCCAGAGGTGAAAAAGAAGGAAGCTTAATAGACCAGATAGCTTTGCGGTGTTCCAGCTGGCTGAAACTGAAAAAGGTGGTTGCCTGGATTTTGCGATATAAACAGAGACTTCAACAGAGGATTAAACAGCAAAAGAAAACCTCTGATACCCCATTGATCAGCACCACCCGCTCAGATACTAAGAGAAGCAGGTTGACAGTGGTTGAGTTGAATGATGCTGAACGCAAAATACTCGTATTTGTACAAAGGCAGTTCTTTCCTGACGAACTCCAAGCCATCACCGATCAGAAGCAGGTAAAAATGTCTAGCCCTTTGAGGAAGCTCGACAGTATTCTTGTAGACGGAATATTAAGAGTTGGGGGACGTCTTGACCGTGCTGCAATTTCGTTCGAGAGAAAGCACCCTATCATCTTGCCGAAAAGTTCGCCTGTTGGGAAGCTTATACTACAGGATATACACGAAAAGGTTGGACACCTTGGCAAAAATTCAATGCTGACGAAATTGCTGCAGAAGTATTGGATGATAAGTGCTAGATCGGCAATAAAGTCCTTGGTATCCAAATGTGTCGTTTGCCGCAGATACCAAGCGCGCGATGAGACACAAAATATGGCAGACCTTCCTGCCGACCGCCTGGTCATTGGAGAAGCCCCGTTCACGAGAGTCGGGATGGATTACTTTGGGCCCATCGAAATTAAACGGGGTAGAACGGTTCTCAAGAGGTACGGAGTGATTTTCACTTGTCTGGCGATAAGAGCGGTTCACCTCGAGGTTGCTCACAGCCTAGATACCGACTCCTGTGTAGGCGCAATTCGACGGTTTATTTCAAGAAGGGGACCAGTCAAAGTCATACGATCCGACAATGGCACCAATTTAGTGGGCAGTGAACGGGAGTTACGAGAAGAGATTAATCTCTGGAATCAACAAAGGATCCACGATTTTCTGCTTCAGAATGCCATAACCTGGGAATTTAATCCACCCGCTGGATCCCACTTTGGTGGTGTATGGGAACGGATGATTAGAAGTGTACGAAAGGTGTTGTATTCCTTGATGAAACAGCAGGTGATACGACTAGATGACGAATCCCTGCAAACGCTGTTTTGCGAGGTAGAAGCGGTCATAAATGGGCGACCAATCACGACGGTATCGACTGATCCGGACGACTTGACCCCCCTTACTCCAAACCATTTGCTCTTATTGCAGTCAGGGGAACGACTCCCTCCAGGATTATTCGGTAAGTCTGATAATTTCGCACGTCGGCGGTGGAGGCAAGTTCAATATCTTGCAGATCAATTCTGGAAAAGATGGGTAAGTGAATATCTTCACCTGTTGCAAGAAAGACAAAAATGGACTAGCCCGAAGAGAAATGTCAAAGTGGACGACATAGTATTGGTTACTGAATCATCTCCGAGAAATTCATGGGCTTTGGGACGTGTTGTAGATGTCGTCAAGGACAAAAAGGGTTATGTACGAGCTGCAAAAGTGAAGACTGGCACCACTGTGCTGCTCCGACCAATTGACAAACTCTGTTTTCTGTTAGAGCACAATGAATAGTCTCTCACCCATGGTGTCATTGATGTTAGAATGAACAGTATCTACGCTTTGAAATCCAGGATTTAAATTGCTCAGATATACTTTCTATATATCTTCCCAATTTGAGGGCCGGTATGTTGAGTCCAAACATCTGTTTTTCAGAATAAGTTTGTAGTTCTATTGTTTCGCTGTAGATATGCTTAAATTCTCCGCTCTTCAGTGTGTGCTGACGTAGTAGGTACGCATTATTTATGACGTAGTACACATGCTGGAGTGGCTGGTTCAGTGACAATGGTATGGCTGGCAGAAGTGAAACGTGCTGTCAATTGTCGATGTCTTTTGTCGTGCAAGAAGGTCTATAAAACGGTAGGAATGTCTTTGTATTCTTGTGTAACAATTACTGTAAGACGTTTGCTAGTAAGCCTGAGATAAAGGCATATAATTTCTTGCTGTAGTTTACTGATAGTGCGTTTACATTTGTAGAGTGATCAGAAACCATGCCGGTTTTCCCGCGTTGCCGCATTCCATTGCAGTCACGTGATGTAAACATTTGGCTGTGTGCGGTTTATTTATAGATATTACCGGGAGGTTTTGAGACCGTGTAGCTGTAACTTGATTTGTTTTATGTGCTATTCTTGAAGTAAATCTGGTACATTTTCTGTGTAGCTGATCTGATTATTGTTTTAATAAGTTCACCTTTTAAAATACAATTATCCAGGACTTTGAATCTACATCTAAATCATTGTAGTAATACTTTGTATATGGCTATATATAGTTATAAAGTATATTATATTGTTTCGGATATTCTTTGTTTAACTGTAGACTGGTTAACAGTACAGAATATTTCTTTCTGTTTATTTCAGTCAATCTTCTTCTGATCCCACTCGATATTCGGCAACTTCAATATTCATTATGATCTATTGGTCTTCAAAAGAATCACAACACGGAAGGCATATTATGGTATCAGCTAGTCCTCGGGACTATATCGGTCTTCATTGTATAATATTGGAAGACATACAGTGATACAGGAACTGAATAAAGTTGCAAGTTATTCCATGTAGAAGTATTGGCGTTGATCTCTACACGAAGGACAACATTTCCTTCAATTTTGCTATCAAATAATTGCATTCCACACCATATGATTTACCCTAAAGCTTCTGCACGAACCATTTGTGTCCACACATGTAACTTACTATATTAATTACAACTGAGTTCCTAAAGTTCGGGTGCACATGATCACTTTCCTGAATTGAACTAAATTGAACCTTGCTGGTCTTCAGACTGACAGATGATGGCATGCAGTTGTCAGTGCGGTTATTTATGTACAGAGAGCTTTCTATGACTTTCATGTCAGCACACCACCACTACCCTCAAGGAGAGCCAAGCCGCACCCTCTATCTCCCAAACTAGCCCTCGCCCGGCCTTCATATATTGTGTTTGGATATAATTCTGCCACCCGTCAATGAATTGCAACCCCAAAAGGCTTCAATTTATCAGGCACAGACCCATGTTTTTACCTCTCGGCCAATTTTGGCCATGGGGTATTGTCATCGTCTTGGACGTCCGTCTGTCCATACGTCCGTTCGTGAGCGAGATAGCCGGAAAACTGTTCCGCTGATGAATTCCAAATTTGGTATGCTTATTTACCTAGTCAAGGACCAGAAGCCTATAGAATTGGGACCTGATTGGGTGGGAACCTTAGCAGCCATCTTTAATTTCATGCAAAATGGATAATGATCCATATCTCGGAAACCATTCAACTGTTCAATACGAAATTTGATATACATCATCGATACATCAAGCAACTTTCAACGAATTACCAAACAGGCTTTTCTGATTAGCTGGAAACCCTGGAGGCCATCTTTAATTCATCCGAAATCGATAATGATACATATCTCGGTTACCATTCAATTGTTTTATATGAAAGTTGGTATACATCATCGATACATCCAGATACTTTGAATCGGGACCTGATTGACCGAAAACCTTGGTGGCCATCTTTAATTTATGCAAAATCATTAATGATCTCTATCTCTGATTTCGTTGGAGTGCTCAGTGTAAAATCTGCATGGTATACATCATTGATGCATCAAGAGACTTACGATGAATGACAGATCTGGTTTATCTGATTGGGCGGAAATCTTGGTGGCCATCTTTAATTTATTCAAAATCTTTAATGATGTTTATCTCTGATACCATTTAAATGTTCTATACGAAACTTGGTTTACAGCATCCATGTATGAAGAGACTTGCATTAATGAATAACCACATTAGTTCCTCTGAGTGGCGGAAAGGATGGGCAGCCATCTTTAAAATCATTAATGATCTCTATCTCTGCCACTGTTCAAATGCTCAATGTAAAATTTGGTATACATTATCGATGCATCAAGAGATTTGTGGAATGACTACCGGTTTCTCTGATTGGATGGAAACCTTATAGGGGCCATTTCTAATTGCAATTTTTTTGATAATCTGTATATTTGTGACTTGACTGCTTGGTGTTCCTGACATCTTGGTTCAAATTGAATACAGTATGAATGGCTGGCGCCCAGAGCTGAGTTTTCAAATGCGCAGCTTCGTATTGTATTGGTAAGTGGGTCCCTTGTTCATGTTGATAGGGGGACCACCTGAAAGCTAAGTTAAGTGTTTCCAGACAATAACTTTTGAAAACCTGAACCGATTCATTCCTAATTTGGTGGGTAGGTACCTCGCCTCAATTTCTCGTTTGGCATTGTTTTTCATGCCGATCCACATATACATATTATATACATATTATATACATATACAAATTTAAAATTATGTTTCCGGACAATAACTTTTTAATACTTGAATGAATTCTTTCCAAGTTTGGTATACATGTACCTTACCTGAAGGTTTTCACTTGGTATTGTTTTTCTTGTCGATCTGCTCATATGTGGCGCCACCTGTAGGCCAAGTTAACATTTTCTATTTCCAATGTCAAGGGATCTTGCCTCAAGATCTCGGTTGGGATTATTTTTTATGCCTATCTGCCTACACATGGCGCTACCTGAGGGCCAAGGTAAAATTGCATTTCCGGACAGTAACTGTTGGACCTTAATGGATTCTTTTAAATTTGGTATGTGGGTACCTACCTACCTTCAAGGCATCTTATGGGGCCATGTTAATGATGTTTTCCTAAGTTTTACGTTTTTACTTTCTTCACAAATAATGAATGTTTCCTTTACTAAAGATGCAAAAGGCATACCTCGAGCCTCCAATCGTATTCAATCGACTGTATCTAGTTTCTTCAATATTTGGCATATGCATTCCTTATGACACGATGTTGATTGGTATTACGTTTCAGAATGATCTGCCTGTAGGTGGCGCCACTAGGGTTCTTTCCATTCCCCTGTGCTGCAAGCAATAACTTTGAAACGCTTTGAAATGTTGCTCGAAACTTGGTGTCCAGGCAATAACTTGAGAACTGCTCATCAAATTCTTCCCAAATTAGGCATGCATATACATTGTACCTTGCCATGAGATGTTGCTTGGGATTGCGTTATCCACTTCTGCTCAGAAAGTGGTGCCACCTGATGACAAAATCTGAAATTTGTTTTTGGCCAATAACTTGAGAACTGCATGCTCATCGGATTCTTCTCAAATTTAGCATGCATGTACCATGCCAGGAGATGTTGCATGGGATTGCCTTTCACTCACTTGCACTTACTGGTGGCAAAATCCCAAATTTGTCTCCGGGTAATACCATGACCTAAGATGTCGCTTGAGATTGCATTTCGCCCACTTGCGCCTATCGGTGGCGCCACCAGGTGTTAAAATCAAAATTTGTTTTCAGCCATTAACTTGAGAACTGCTCATCGGAATCTCCTCAAATTGAGCATGCATGTATCATGCCAGGAGATATTGCGTGGGATTGCCTTTCGTTCACTTTTACTTACAGGTGGTGCCACCTGGTGGCGAAATACCAGATTTGTTTCTGGGTAATAACTTGAGAACCGCTCGTCAGATTCTTCTTAAATCTGGTATGAATATATCATGACATATGATGTCGCTTGGGATTGCGTACAGGTAGAACCACCTCGTGTCAAATCTAAATTTGATTTCGCTCATCAGATTTTTCTCCAATTTGGTATGCAGATAACATGTCATGATATGTCCCTTGGGATTGTATTTCACCTGCTTCTGCATACTGGTGGCGACACCGGGTTGAAAAATCTGAAATTTGTTTCAGGCAATAATTTGAAAACTGCTCATCGGATTCTTCTCAGATTTGGTATTCATATGCCATAAGATGTCACTTGGGATTGTATTTCGCACACTTATGCATACAAATCTAAATTTGGTTTCCGGGCAATAACCCCTTTTCAGATTATTCCCAAAGTTCGTATGCTGATACACCATGTCATGAGATGATCCTTGGGATAGCATCCTCGCCCACTTGCACCTATAGGTGGCGACACCTGGTGGCAAATTTAAAATTTGGTTTCCAGACAATAGTTTGAGGATGCATTCAGCTGCTCGTCAAATTTGGTTTGCAGATAATATGCCTTGGGATGTCACTTGGGGTCGTTTCTCGGTTACATAATTTCCATTCTTCACTGCTTAGAAACTATGTTACAGAAGCAAAAAAACGTTCAGTCAACCATTCTGAGTTGATTTTAAAACTTGGAAAGGCAGAAAGACCCTTCCGCATCCAACACATATGAAGTAGCAGTTGCCTCCCTCATGTATATCCCCCCGAGACCAACAATGCTAAAAAATATTGCTGCCATTTCGGCGGGGGCTGCTTGTTACATATACAGTAGATTCCTGTGTCTTTCTAATATAAGATGGCCGGTTTTGGCACAAATACGAATTACACTTCCGTTGGATATCATGGAATACATGTACATCATCTGACTGTTGTTCATGTCGCGTACATTATCCCCTATATATAGCGTGGCATGCACGGTTTGCTTCAATGCATTTTGCTGAGTGACAACAGGAACTTGATAATGTGATGTCTAACACTTGTCTTTATTGCACTAATGTAAGCGTCCTGTCTGTATCGTATGTGCTGTCAATGTGTACTTGTCTGGAAGGCCGTGAACTTACGTCAGGATAGCTAACTGGTCCGTGTAACCTTGCACAATTCAATTTTCGTTTTTTTGTTTTTGGTTTCTGAAAATCAAAAATTGAAATTTGACCGTCAATTTTCAATTTTCGTTTTTCGTTTTCGGTTTCTCAAAATCAAAAATTGAAATTTGACATTCAATTTTCAATTTTCGTTTTTCGTTTTACTTCGTGCAAAAATGAAAATCAAATATTGAAAATTGCCTCGACTTGTCCGTTTTTCGTTTTTTGATTTTAACTTTGACCCGTGAATGTTAACTGCGCATGTCACTTTCGGTCCGCGGAGTAGTATGGAAAGCGCAAGTCGGATTGTTTAGGCAGGTGTGGAGCATAATATGGAAAACCAGTACGGGAAAGATGTGGGAGTTTCACTACACTATAGATCCCTGGAGCCAAGCATTCGAGCTAGAATATAATGGGCCAACTGCGCATGTGCAGAAGCGAGTAGGCATTCGTGCACTAAAGTAGGGTAGTATAATAAATACCATCTTCATTTTATCCAGCCAATTTCTACTTTCCCACTTCGAACCTGCCTTGATTTATCTGACCCCCCTCAGTGTTCAAAATCCGAGGTGTAGATTTCACCTACGAAGGAGAGACGACCCAATCAGACCGTACACGTCGATTGAAAGTAGGGTGACATCATCCTCTATTTGCGGCGTCCTTCCTCCTAATATGGTGCCCACTATATAGGTCAGCCATTCAGTACCGCTCTTGTGTGACCCATTTCGAATTTCAAATGTTTTCGAGGTCAGTGACGTCTCGTGTCTATTTATAAGTTCTATGAACATTGAAGGGGGGCAGATATATCAAGGGAAGTTCGAAGTGGGAACGTAGGAATTCGCTCGATAAAATGAAGATGAATAAATACGTGGGTACCCTAATCATAACCCCCAAAGGAACTTCCCGCGTCGATGCGTTTAAGCGCTTGACACCCGCACTTAAAGCGTTGAAGCGTTTTTGACGCTGAACGTTGACGGGCATCTGAACGCTCCAACGATCCAGGTCCCAAAAATAGAGAATGAAGATTGGACCTGAAGTGTTGAAGCATTCAGACGTCTGACATCAAACGTGGCGATTGTGTGCTTGTCTGAAATGGTGGTTTACGGGCCGCTTGTCATGTACGGATTTCGCGGCCCATCACCGCGATGATTACTCTTATTGGTATTAAATCTTTGTTGGTATCTTTATAAATGCGATATTTCAAACCAATAACAAATAGCGGTTGTGTGCATGAAGGTTGTTCGCTTTTGTAGCGCTCTAAACATCTATTTTTAGAAATGAGGAAATCTAAGACTGCGTGCTGATTGGCTCAGGCCTCAGTGCCAATAACCAATGAGAACTGCGGGATGCCACATATCCAGATCTGTCTGATGCATCTTCACAAGTCCAGGTAAATCTTGAATCCCCGCACAGGGTTTACCTGGACATTTTTGTTGATTCGAGTGAGTCGTTGCCTCAATCTCGAACATTTCATCCCCCGAGGTTATTTTGAATTAGCATGTCGGTATCCCAAACCGGCGGGTTTTGCCTTGACTCTCGATGTCGATTTAAGCCTGACATCAAAGTTATCCAAGCGATGTCACATCTCAAACCGTCCAGCTAGCGGATTGGCGTAATGAGCTAGCTGAACCTGTTCAATAATTGGTTTGATTTAGAGGATACCCCCCTTTTTTTATCCAGAACTACCGTGTGCAACTAACCAAGGCATTGTATAGATACCCTAACAAATCGATCAATACACTGGCTCCCGAGGATGGCCTGGTGGGCCACATGCCTCTCACGGTCCACACCTCTTATACGACACGATTTGCGTTTTGTATTCTACTCGTCGTACCGGAAGTGACATCATAACCCGTCCACATACGAACTTAACATTGATACGTCAAAGTTGAAATCAAAAAACGAAAAACGGACAAGTCGAGGCAATTTTCAATATATGATTTTCATTTTTGCGTGAAGCAAAACGAAAAACGAAAATTGACTGTCAAATATCAATTTTCGTTTTTTGTTTTTGTAACCCCAGATTCAAGAATTGAAAATTGACGGTCAAATTTCAATTTTTGATTTTGAGATTACAGAAACAAAAAACGAAAATTGAAAATTGACGGTCAAATTTCAATTTTTGATTTTGAGAAACCAAAAACGAAAAACGAAAATTGAACTGTGCAAGGTTACACGGACCCTAACTGTATATATAGTTATATATGGTCAGGCAAGGGACTCTAAAACCAAGAAGAAATCGAAAGGGCTTTTAACATTGGAGACCGTGAACATGCAACAATGGATTTTGCTGAGGGGCAACAGGAATTGTGATGTCTAGCACTATAATATCACTTGTCTTTATTGCACCAATGTTAGCGTCCTGCCTGTGTCTTGTGTAATGTCCTCAGTGTTTTATTGGGTGAATGGAGGGTGTCTGGTTCCATGTTGCTTCAAAGAACAAAGATTTCTTCTTTGAAGCAGCAGGAACGCAACTTGACTGAGTGATGCTTAGTTGGTAATTTGTCGCGATATGACTGAAATAATGTTAAAATTCACTCACTCATTCACTCACTGCATTTCGAACAATAAATCGTACCGAAGATGATCGTAACTACGTGAACCTCGGTTTCCACCACATCTTGGCATGTGCGGCACAACCAGTTTTCCACAGCTAAATTTTCAAACCTTTCCGTTTCTATTTTGATTGGAACTACACCCATCCAGAATTTCGCCCTGGCACTTCGGTGCTTCTTTGGCATTACTAATTTCACGCACGGTTCAACATGAAACTTGACTTAAAATGCCTATATGTCCGTATTTCACCGCTATCTTATACATATGATCCTTTTCCACTTTAGGACAGACCCTTTCATCAGTTTATCTTTGCCAAACGCCACATTAATATTCGCAAATTGTATACAATTTAATTTGTCAAGTAGTTTGACCACCCTGTGGTTCCTACAACTCGACATATAGCCTGGTTGTCGGCCCACTTGAATATTTTCCGATTTAATTTATTGACAGAAATAGCCGTACATCTCACCCATTGGCTCACAACCACCATCCAACATCTAATATGTACAGGAGTCATTTATTCCAGAGTGATATAATCCATGGAGAAAAGACTATTGCTTAAATCATGCGAAGAACGGGCTGATCCTTGAAAGAGTTGTGTCCCCTGTACCATATACGCGTATTAAGTTAAATGGTAGGACAACGTGGGATTTTGGCCATTTGCGTACACTTCGCCATCCATAAGATGGCTTGCGAATCGTGTGTCTCCATTATCGCGGAGCGATATCCGGTGTTTTACCGGATTCTGTTCGGCTTTCATCCGGCGGAGAACAGACTCGAGAAATCTGATAAATTACAGGTATTCATACCACTTCTGAAACAGATATTGCCTGGGCTTTCAAAATATATAGGTATGAATAACTTTCGTATCATACAAGAGGTGTGGTGGATCTGTAATTTTGAACAAGTAGGGCATCACATGACTCGAAAATGGCGAGTTACGTTGGGGTTACGTCTGTAGACTTTTGCTGATTGGCTGACGAAGTCATGTGGTATTGATTTCTGGAAATTCCCTCTCGCAGTTGCCGAAAGTAGGCTGAGAATGGATACACACGATCCCAGGGTCAGTCTTACCGCGTATAGATGACCGAGATGGTTACAGGTTGGGATTTTGGCGTAACGTGAAAAGACCAAAAATAATTGTGTTTTGAGGTAACGGCGAGAGAAAATGTATGTGCACAATATGTGAAATCTCTAGCTCAATTGCGTTATAATCATAAAGCAATCGAGCTAGAACATTCACGTATTGTGTACATATATTTTCTCTTGCCATTACATTGAAACACAATTAGTTTTATGACATTTTATTTTTTTTTCGATTCCAGCTACACCATGTAGAGGCCAAAATCTCGCCTTATAATCGCACCATCCTCTTTCCGCGGAAGTAGCAGGTGAACATTCGAACGACACGAGAAATACCCTTTATCTTCTTTTTATTGGCAAGTTCTATCACAAAAGTGTCTAACGGTCTATTCCCTATGCCAAGACCAAGGATATGCTACTGTATCTAGTTCTGCTCTTTATTTGCGACACACCACCGTCCCATCAGAATAATGACACAATATTTAGCTAATCAAATTGGTGGTTGTATGCGTGCGCTCGGAAGATAATTGGCCAGGTTACACTAGAGGAAGGACTCCCGCCACAATGTCGGGCTTGACTTGCTGCAATTGAAGTCATGTTAAGTTGTTAAGAAACATAATTGTGTACACCTGCTCTCTAAAAAAAACTTGAGTGAACTGTTGCACTCAAGTTTGAGTGAAATGTACCTATTCACTCAAACTTGAGTTACTTTTCACTCAATTTGAGTTACTTTTCACTCAACTTGAGTTACTTTTCACTCAACTTGAGTTAAAACCACTCAAGTTCACTCAACTTGAGTGGAATGAATTTCCACTCTTATGCTTGAGTGAATGTCACTCAAGTTGAGTGCATTTAACTCAAGTTGAGTGAAAAGTAACTCAAGTTGAGTGAAAATCTCACTCAAGTTTTGAGTGGGATGAATTTCCACTCTTACTTGAGTGAAATTTCACTCAACTTTTTTTAGAGAATGGGTGACGGTTTTCATCGGGTCCGTGTAACAGCTTTCCATCTCGCAAAAGTTGAAAGTTGAAAGATGGAAAGCTCTACCGTATTCCAGCCTTCCAAAATGGTTTTATGAAAAAGAATACCGGAACCCAATCTCAGTAAACTCACAATAAATGTCACGGAATATTATATCTGAATTCAGCCCTATATAAATCCCGTGAGCATTTGAAACTACATTTGTTAGTCAATCAGGTGGCTGACTTGGTGGAACAATTTCAAAATCACGCCCACAGTAATTACACACGGTAGCACGTGGTCCAATATATAAACATTATCCTGGAACAGTATCCAAATATGGCATCATTTCCAGACAGTGTGCACGGTAAACCGTAAAGATCAAAGAGTTTACTCCCGCCGAAAAGTCTGACTTTGTTAGGAGATTGAAAATATCAAAAGATTGTGCCGTGCGAAGATGTTAATCTCCGTGAATCAAACGTCAATCATTGTCGGAGAGAAAAGGCAGAAATTGTCGTGACAACCTTTTATCCATCTGGGTCATCTAAACGCGGTAAGACTGACCCTGGGAACCTGTGTATCCATTTCCAGCCTACTTTCGGCAACTATATGAGGGAATTCCCCGCAATCAACACAACATGATGTCGTCAGCCAATCATCTAAACTCTACCGACGTAACCCCAACGTAACCCGCCATTTTCGAGTCATGTGCCGTCCTGTATATACTTGATCTACAACACCTCTTGGATGACACGGAAGTTATTCATATCTGTATCTTTTGTAAGCTCAGAGAATATATGTTTCAGAAGTAGTATGAAAAGCCTGTAATTTATCAAATTTCTCGAGTCTGTTCTCCGTCGGATGAAGACCGAACAGTATACGGTAAAGTATCTGATATCGCTCCACAATAATGGCGACACAAGATTCGCAAACCATCTTATGGATGGCGAGGTGTACGCAAATGATTGTCGGGATTGGCTTATTATGGGATCTCGTAGAATATCGGCGAACAATTCGTACAGGTATTCCCCAGATTTGCCATCTTGGTTTACCTAGATTGACCGAACCCATATTTTGTTAAAATTTGTTTCGTTTTTCCCAATATCAACGTTTGTATTTTACGACATGCGGTTTTATTTTGGGTCTGGTGGGGTACAAGTAGAGAGAAGATGTCATAAAGCTGGAAAGCTGGAATACGGGTGCGGTGTCGAGCATTTTGCGAATTGGAAATCTCGAATGCGGCAGCGATGTGGAGCTTTCCATCTTTCTATACTTTCAATTTTGAGAGATGGAAATCTCGAATACGGGATGGATGTAGAGCTTTTCGTCTTTCTACTTTCAATTTTGCGAGATGGAAAGCTCGAATACGAGAGGGATGTTGAGCTTTTCGTCTTTCTATACTTTCAATTTTGCGAGATGGAGGGTTGGAATACTGGAGCGATATAGAGCTTTCCATCTTTCTACTTTCATTTTGCGAGATGGAAAGCTCGAATACGGGAGGGATGTAGAGATTTCCATCTTTCTAAATACCACTTTGTAAGGTGGAAAGTTGAATTGTCAACTGTTTTACGGACCTCATCGCCATTCGCTTCTCGAGCCGGAATCTGACGTAGATGGCGCGAAAATACCTTTCAGTTACGTTGATGGAAGCGGGGGGGGATGGTCACGGTCGAAGATTTTTTTTTTTTTTTCACGATCTCGACCGCCCCCACACCTCCCCAATCAACATAATTAAACAATTAATAACGGCAAGGTGCCCATGTGGCCTGCCCATAGGAAGCGAAGTGTTCATATCCATATTTCGTCCATTGGCAAACGACATTGATTGGATGTATACTTCTATATCCATTATTTTTTGGATGACGCTTTCTTTAGCACAAATACTAGTGCTGGATGGGTCAGTCCCGTGCGAGACTCAAACCCGCTCCCTCAGATTTTGGCACCGATCTCCGAACTTCCTCTTTTGAGGAAGCTGAGGTGGCCGAGCGATCTGGAGCGCTTGCATTTACAGCTGGCGATTTTGGTGCCAAACTCTGAAGGCGCGCGGGTTCGAGTCTCGCACGGGACTGACCCATCCAGTACTAGTATCTGTGCTTTACCAAGAAAGTGTCATCCTAAAAATAATTGGATATAAATGTTTACCTACTTTCTAAATGGCATTAGTATATATATGGATGTACTTTGTATAAAGCACGAATGTTTCCGATCATCCGATTTGATTTTCATTTAACGCGACTAAATACAGCTAGTTCATAAAGCTGGTTCAACTGCAAACTCACTCAGCGTCAAACAGTTCCTTGGTATAATAGAAAATAGTTGTATGAGGCCTTCCCACTCATTTCTAATCCTAAAATCCCTTACTTTACGAAAGAAAGTCAGATTTCGTGTCTTCGCTTCAAACGCGTAAGCATTGACCAATGACGTCCTCAATGGACTCCCCCTAATCGCCTATGCTATTTAGATAGAAAAAACCTGAGCAACTCCCTAATGCCGTCTCTCTCAACTACTCCTCGACTGCGCGCACCCATGACCAGGTGAAAAACAAGAAACAAAAAACCCATTTCAGTTCTAGTCCACATCACGGGAGCTCCAAGCCATTGACTACACCACGAGCGCTTCAATATGATACCCTGCATGGCCCAAACGCCAAAAAACGCCTTCCTGCCTAGTGCGCTTATACGCAAGAAATTTCCATGGGTTCATGTATAGTCACTTTTTCCGGATTTTTTTGCGACATATCCGAGATTTTCATTCATCCGCGATCCCACAATGCACCTCCCGGACGTCCTGGAAGATAGCGCCAAGACCCCTGGAAATTAATGATATTGCAAGTTCAAAGGTGTCACATGGGCAAGGATTTCTCAGTGGGCAAGAACAGTGCATGATTACGGCTGTTGACTGAATATGAGAGTGAACACATAGAATTGAAAATTAACCAGGGATTCAATAACATTGAAGCGACTGGGGAGTAAAACCGTGCGGATCGATGAGACTACCTCTTTGCCTGCAGGGAGAGTGACCTCATCACCGACGCGAAGGCAGTGACCGAATTAACGCGGAGGAATACGGTCGGATCAACTGTAGTCCCGGCTACGTGACCGGAAGTGACCCCTGGACGTAAATTATCATTGAACTGACTGGAGAATAAATCTGTTATACTTGAGTTCTAGCAGTTAATTAGGTCAATGGTCAAGTATAAGGGATTTACACTTTCTCTACTACTCACCAGAACCGGTACTTAAAAAGTCATTGAACTATCAATATTGGTAGTTCATATATGTACATCAAAATCACCGAATGAACCCTTTAGTCCGTCATGTTTAACAACTTCAATCGAGTACACCATATGTGCAATAGACTTGACGCCTTAATTTCATTTCTTGATTGAATAGTTCCCTGACTGCATAATAAACTCTCACAAGTGGTACTTCGAACTACTTTATTCTCACATAGGCCTGGAGGCAGGGGCAATCCGACCCATCATATGTCTCGGAAATATGCATATGTCTTTTTACCTCCGTCTATCAGACGGAGGTCTAGGAGAGATCGACGGAGGTCTAGGAGAGCAACGTGAAATCTCCCGCCAAATAATTGTCATATGGGGAACCCGCGACTCATAGGATTTCCAATAGGGATTGTTATGGTTCCCGACGAAATTTTGAAGCCAAGTTGTTGGACACTATTGAAATAATGGGGTTCCCCATTGCAATGCATTTCAATGGGCCTTGCTTCTGTAGTCGGGTTCCACCTCCCATCATGCTTCACGAGTTACACGTAATGTTGGCCGCTTCCATCGGGAGATTCAACATGGCGGCTCTCCAGCTTGTACAGATGGACAATGCGATTTTTTGCCGTTTTTCTGGTAAGTTTATTGCCGCGATTTCATGTCATTACAACACAATGATTCCTAGTACATCACCCGTCATTTCTATATATCGTAAAGTATTTGTCGGCTGATGACTTATGTCGAAGCCAACCAAATAGTCCAAGTTGTTGTTGTTGCATATCAAATGCATGGGAGGTCATGCACGCACTGACTGGAAGACAACAGCACAATCGACGATGCCCTGATTTTTCTGATACTTTTTTTCTTTCAGTTGATGATATCCACCAGCCTGGTTGTTTAAAAACAGTTATTCTAAATTTTGCTGATAAATTATATTTCTGGGGGGTGGGGGCTATTTATTTTGGCATTTGGCAGTTCAATAATGGTTTGATTTTGCAGAAGCATCAAATTGATCTAGCTGCGTGAGTCTGTAAACTTATTTAATAAAGCTGATAAATAATATACATATACTTTTTGTTTGAACAACATTGTAAACCTTTTCTTTTCATTTATCCTAACAGTTTAGTGATATCCACATTGTGTGCTGTGACACTTGTTGATGAAAAATAATTTGCTTGTTAAAACCTGATATTCTGAAAACTTATTCTGGATTGTAGCTGAAACAAAGGAGTGTCTACATTCCACATGTAGGTCTACATTATTGAGATTTTTGACTGATAGCATGGATGGAACCTTTCCCAACTAGATGAAAGAAGGATTTCCCAAATTGTTTTTTTTTTTTTTTAGTTTTAAGCCCTAGACATACCACTGGCACGGTGGGAGGGCAAACAACCCTCTGAGAGAGGAAAGTGCATTCTGGGATACAATGTAACCACGTCCCGGAGAGGTTGAGGCGAACGAAGCAGGTAATGGAACATGACAGCTGGAGGTCTTTTGAAGTTTTGACAGTTGTCGTTTCCCGATGTTCCTGCAAATATATCCTATTGAATAATACACACCTCAAGGATTGCTTTAATGTACATTTCATGTCTCCTACTGTTTTCGTGATCCCGTAGGAGTGTGTACAATTTCCCGATGGCCATCAGAAACGTACAGTACATGTGTTCGGAGTTGAAATTAGCGCAAGAACTGAATTAAATCAGCTGTTATAACGCAGCAGGTGATGCAGATATCCCTGCAGATTAATGGCAGATCATCTTGTGAGAGATATCACACTAATTTCTGACAGAAACTCGATCTGACCCAGGACGCCCATGTAGAGAGGAGCGTTACGCCCTCTGTAAGAGGAAGGGTCTGGTCGGCTTTCCCCAACACTGACACTGTGACGTAGTTAAAGATTCATAGCGTCTCAATTCCCTCATCGCTATGCCGACAACGCATACTTTTCTATGGTGATTTACAAACATAATTACCGCGCACTTACCTTTACCTTCGCGCACTATTGGACATCATTTTCATCAAAAAGACGAAAAGTCATGAAGCATGCCAGCCATAGACAACCTCGCACACACGTCGGACAAAACTGTCAAATTTTCTTTATAATATTCGTTCCAGTTCCCATGCTGACAAAACAAAGTTTTTTTGGTTGTTTTTTTACCTAGTGTCTTTTGCGGGGCATACGGTTTGATTACTGGCACGCTTTCTACGGTATTTTCTGGGGTTTCGGGTAGGCCTAGAGATGTACTGGCGTCATCCGAGGATATTGTCATGTGTTGAGGGGTTTTCGGTCCCAAGCTTTTCTTGGGCACGATTATCTTTCATAAGCCTGTAGAAAGT
>JAVTVY010010343.1:0-48725 GCA_036873755.1 Hanleya hanleyi | reverse complement strand
CATCATTCTCTAGATGACGAATTTACAACGATTATTATGGATTAAGAATATTGATCAGCGATACGGATTTTATATTTTTGGAACATCATGATGTCTTGTCGGCATCATTGAAAACTGTTGATCGCTTCTCTCTTGCAGGAAACTAGCCTATGTTTATGTATACTATGATTGTCCTTTTGAACTTGGTGCTAATACTGTTATATGAAATATGGAATAGGTATTTGCATTATAGACGCGGGTATTCCTTAATGGACGACGGCTGAATTACGAATGACGGAATAGACGCTTGTAATAGTAAAATAATTATGTATTACTCTTGATGGAAATGACCCAGAAGAGACTATGAACAGGCAACTATATTAGATTTACACAAACCTTCAGTTGAGCACCGTCCCTTCCTCAAATTAGCATCGTCTATAGCAACATACGGGTCTTTACCGTCAGGAACAATAGCTTTGAACATCAACTGACATACACCTTGCAGTAGAGTAAATTGGCCACGTCTCCATTTAATGCCCTGACGATGTTCAATTTTCCAAAGCAGAGAGTCGCTAACAGACTCGCTGGTCCGCCAAACTTCTATGCTCGCGTCAGTAGCATCACCATCCAGAAAATAGTAAAACTCATAGCAACTTGTAGTTGTGACGTGTATTACAGGTGAGAGGATGGAAAAGTTGCCCCGCAGGAGTAGAAAGAATCCTGCAAAATTGATGTGCTTGGAATAAAGTGACAAACAGTGCTAATAAATGGGACGTTAATGCAGATGACATATTGAATCAGATGTGCTCGACATTATGGTAAACCGCTCTAAATAAGTAATATGTCAGTTCAGATGACAATAAAGCAGATACATGCTAGTCCTACATTAGTTTAAATCTGGGCTGATAGACATTGATTGAAATTGCAGTTTAAGGGCCGCTTCCCATACGGATTTCGCGGCCCATCAACTCAATGTTTTATTTTAATTTCATGTTACATTTCTCATTTCATTTGTGATGTTTACTAGCGCTATATTTAAAATAAGAAAAATAAATAAATGAATAAATAAGTAAATAAATAAATAGATAAATAACAAGGAGTGTGCGAAATGAGACATAAATAGAAGAGAAGAATTGACTATGTACAAGTTCGTCTGTCAGTTTTTGATTGATTATTGGTAAACATGTGTTCATTATATAATGTAGTCGCGTGGGTGATTCCTTTGTCTTTATACTCCTGCATAAACACAAGGCCGTCCGGAAAAAAAAACTGAGAGAACCATAGGCGGGTTCTTCCAGAAGTCTGTGCCTGTAACAGTGCTTGGAGTGCATAACGGTGTACAGGATAGCAGGCTGGGTCCTATATTGCTTGAAAGTCAAAGGATCATATTCTGCATTAAACAGTTGGGCGTCTCAGGCGTAGCGCGTCTGGTCTTCTGGATAGTTGAGTTGTCGCTGCAGCAGCGACAGCAGCGACAGTGGTATTATATATTAGTGGCTAATCGGATATCAATATCACATATTTATTTCCTGAATACACGTTCTCGTGAGCCAGGGTTAGTGAAGTAAAAATAAAAGCGATAATATAGAACAATTTTATGTGACTGGAGTCGTACTCCCTCTGTGGAAAGCTGGAGACGCAAGTATTCTACACTGAGTAATCTATCCTCTCGCCATGTGGAATGTTTACTTAAAAATTCCATTGAACATTACCTTTTTAATGCCCAAGACATGCTAATGAAGGTATTATATTTTATGCTAATTTTATTCATGCAGGTTTCTAATGCGACTATGGTTTGTAGGAACAAGGAACCATTTTAGGAAAAAGAAACCATGGTAAAGTATTTCAGACTGTGGCCAACTTCGTATTCAGGATAGCTATCCCGTTAGAGGCAGTTTTTGCACCTCCGTGACAAATTGTCTTCTATAACAACAAATATACAAGATAACCATAATAAACAATATATTTTACGAAAGCGTAAATCATAGGGATTCCAAGTATATGATTTGTGTAACCGACACAGCTACCGTATTCAAATGAAAACCATAGCGTCCATTTTTCAATTGAAATTTCATAAAAACTAATGATCTTGTTTTAACTTTGATGGTATACCTTGACAGGAGGCAACTCGAACTAGTAAACTTTATCTCGTTTCTTCTTTTTTTGTCTGGTTTTGTTTTTACAGCTATTTTACTAAACTAAATTGAAAAAAAAACATACTATTTTACGGTAATTTGTCTTAAAAGTTGAATAATTAGAAAACTAAGCCGAACTTACAAAAAGTGAGATAAAGTGTAATAGATCAACTTATAAGTAACAAGCGTGCCAAATTTCAAAAGCGTAGCATCGATACCTTTCGATTTAAATCTCGGATTTTGTAAAAAAAAAAATGAAAAGTTGAAAATCGGGCAAAATGTGTCCAGCTAAACATCTGGTGAATTACTCCTATTGTCAAATAAATTGTTAATCTGTCTTATGGCACCTACTCGAATTCCTGTTTATTTTGGATAACTATTGGACTAAGTTTATTCAACAAGGTGGTTTAAACTTCAATTTAAACTTTAAAAGCTTGCTAAAACTCGTTCAGCTGAGAAATGTTCACACCTATGCTGATCACTTCACGGTGGGTGTCTGAGCGAAGTGTCACTGCATTGAGTACACTTTCATATGTATATATTATAATCAGAAACAAAAATACGGATGTTTGCATGGTTTTGATCAGAAGGAGGTAAATTAATTTAGATGAGTAGGATACTGTGGTAATGAGTTTTGGAAAGGGAAATTTAACGGACAAAAATGAGAGTAGCCAAGCTTATGCAAACTGCTGTTCTATAGTTACGACAGACTATCAGGGTGGTCAGTTCCTGCGAGTCAATTAACAATACAATACACACTCGGGCAGCTATTAGCGACTTACACTAGACAGTCGTATGAAAGGCTAATTTCTTCCCAGCTGGATATCAGATCACATTCAATTCAAGGCAATCTGTTTAATTTTCCCAGTGCCCAAGAAACTAAATTTTTAATCCTAATATTAAAGCTCTTCTAATTAGAATTGTTGGTTTCATTTTTTCACCAAATGTTAGACGAACTAGTGAATATTCGAATGAAGAAATAAAAAATTTAACAATTTTGAACCTCTAACGGGATAGCTATCGTTAAGAGGATATATCTAAAAGAACATCTAAAGATGTGAAAACGTTTCAAGTATAATACAGTATCGGAAACTCAATCATGCTATCATGCGATCTTTGTATAGTTAGTGCATTTGGAGTAATTTTGTTGGTGTTTCAGTCATCTTCAGGGATAAATTATCATTTAATTATATTAGACACCATGCTTTCATAGAAAATATTAGCCGTATAACAGATAAACTGGACCTTTCCAGTCCTATAATATGTCCAGGAGGGGAGGGGGCGGGGAATTGGTGCGGAGTGGGAAATATTATTGGGGGTTCTTTTATCAGCTACAGCTACAAGTTTCCTATTTGTCGAAAGTGACTAATCATGGGGAATAATAATATAATTAAATTGTTGGTGTTTAATAATGTCTTTGCTTCTGTTGGTTGAATGTTGATGGAGGGCGGCGCTTTCAAAACCTCTCTTTGTCGATGTTTGCACGGGATTTTCGGTAATTTACCGGAACCAGTTCTTCTCAGAGCATTGAAATTCTTCAAAATATCTATACGTAATTTGTGCATTTTTATTTTGAAATTTCAAGAAAATCTTCTCAGAATCAAAGAAAATCTCCAGTACCTCGCATGTTATTTCGTAGCTCCCAGTCACAATGTTACAACATTGCAAGCCCAACGTCATTGTGCTTTGAAAATAACATTTGTTGAAAAAAAAAAATAAGATTTTCTCTGATTCTGAATAGATTTCCTTCAAATTTCAGAATAAAAATGCACAAATTACATATAGGAACTCTGAGAAGAACTGACTCCGGTACATTGCCGAAAATCCTGTGCCCTCGTAATGTGAGACAGATAGTAAGATCGTTCCAGTGTTCGTTTGCGACTGATCACATAGTGTAGTGGGACAATGTTGATGAAAGTATTTTACTTTACTTGTTATTTTACTCAACAATAAACGCGATATGTAACAGGCTCGTAAGCAATAAACAAACCTTATATAGCAAAAAAATGGGAAAATCCAACTAGTACCTGGATGGTATCTGGCTGTGCGGTCACGGATTGGCTTGAAAGGGTCATATCTAATCAACTGCGTGTCAGCGAGTGATGTTGGTGTGTACCCACACAAATACGGATGTTCAAAAGCACACTGCACAGACAGATCTATAAATAAGGAGACATTTGACAGTTAAGGAAGTAGAGAACGTTCATTTCTGAAGGTTGCATGGTTTGTTTTAATTTCACTATTTATTCATCAGGTTGTTCTAATGCAAAAAAATGGGAATGACCATAATCGTTAAAAATATGGCAGTCGATGTATGTTTATCATCTAAGAGCCATATATAACACTAAATACATAGGGAGATTTTACTTCTTTTGTTGCCCCGTGCGCATTAAATCAAACTTCCTGAGGACAAATTTTCTCTATTTTACTAAATAATACAGAACACATACAGTTCTTGTTGAATATGTAATAAAAACAGGGAGACACCATGCTTTCATAGAAAATATTAGCCGTATAACAGATAAACTGGGCCTTTCCAGTCCTATAATATGTCCAGGAGGGGAGGGGGTGGGGAATTGGTGCGGAGTGGGAAATATTATTGGGGGTTCTTTTATCAGCTACTTACAAGTTTCCTATTTGTCGAAAGTGACTAATCATGGGGAATTCTAGGAGCATAATCTTCAACCTCAAGATCGTTGAATCTAAAATGCCAATTATTTGGTCAGTCCTATCACACTATCGAACCGTCAGTAATACGCATAAATGGTTCTGTTGGGTCTTTTGTTGAGTTTTATCCTAATTTGAAGTGGCTGGATACTTTTGTTAGAAAATTCAGCCTGTTTTGGAAAATCACCATGTTGTAGCCCTATAGAAGCAGGAAAATAAACGTCTCCTTTTCCCTTAGGTAACGCAAAAATAGCACGCGCATCCTATTTGTTTTATAAAACTATTAGCAAAGTTATCTTCCTTGACCAAAATAAGAGTCACCAACCTCCGGCGAACTCCTCTATAATATACTGTAATGTTAATTATCAGAAATGGCTGTTGTTTTCTGCTGAAATAGTGTTGGAATATGCATGTTTCCGTTCGTGGCATGAAAAGGGATGACTACTAAAATACTGAATCAGGGCTATTCCAAAATGGAAAAGCCTAATCCCTCAGAGGTTCCGTTTTTTAATGAGCTTCAATTTCGTTTTAGAATGTTTAAGGGCGATCTCCAGTCAGACAATTACAGAAATCTACCATAAGAAATTCTTCGTCCACTGATGAAACCAGATTAGAGCCACCATAGGCAGGGCAAATATTTTTTTTTTCCCGTTCTAGCAAAAGCTGGCCTTTAGTACATGTACATGTAGATAGGAATCCAAACTAATTTCTGTACTAACATGCAGTGCAATTATCTTCATCACTCGCGTCCATACAGTCGATAACACGATCACAGAGACCCACGCGAAATACGCACATCTTCCCATCATTGCAGGCGACGTGATCTTCACCACACACTGTAAACAAACAAAGAATATACTGTACAGGTGGACTGATGACCATGTATGCAATATATTTAATTACCAGAATATCATTCATGCCATGCTGCACGCGCATATGGCACCTCTTTATACGCACGATGTCAACTGAAATATGTAATTAGATAATGCAGAGTGTCCAGGCGCTGCCAGCATGGATACGTTGTCATATCCATGGCATAGCACCTCTGTTAGCTACTCTTTTCTTATGAAGATATTTTTGTCATTTAGAAAGTGATTGTATAGCAGTATTTTTCAATATTTTGAGGATCACACTTAGTATAGCACAGATTCTAGTGCTGAAAATTGGTCGAGTCCCATGCGAGATTTGAACCAGCGACCCCTAGATTAAGGCACCTAATCGCTAGCACTATAGGTCGGCGATCTAAACCACTCGGCTACAACGGGCCTCCCACAAAATATAGGAGGTAGCAGACTGATAGTCTTGAAAGCGAACATACAGTACCTCTTTGATGACCGTAATGACACAGCTCCCACATCTGTATATATAGGAATATGTTTTTGTCATTCAGAAAGTGATTGTATAGCAGTATTTTTCGCTATTTTGAGATTACAATATCTTAGTATAACACAGATTCTAGTGCTGAAAATTGGTGGGTCCCATGCGGAATTCGAACGAGTGACCCCCAGAGTGAGGCACCTAGTCACCAGTACCATAGGACACTGAAGCACCTGTACCCTGGGTACTGTATGTTCGCTTTCAAGACCACCGGTCTGCTACCTCCTATTTTTTGTGGGTGGCCCGTTGGCCGAGTGGTTTAAATCGCCGACCTGTAGTGCTGACGATTAGGTGCCTCACTCTTGGGGTAGCTGGTTCGAATCCCGTATGGGACTCAACCAGTTTTCAGCACTAGGATCTGTGCTGTACTATGGTAGTCTAATTCTCAAAATAACGAGAAATAATCTTTTCTTATACAACTCTACTTGGTCGGATAATTATGTATGCAATATATTTTGTAATCAATCTCAGATTACAGAAACTGTCATTTTTGTGAGAGACGATGTGGACGTGACGGCTGTCTCGCCTACCGTGCATGATCAGACCACTGGTGTCATAGACGATGTTGCTGTGACGGCTATCTCGCCTACGGTACATTACCAGACCACTGGTGTCATAGATGATTTGGCCGTGACGGCTATTTCGTCTACCGTGCATGGCCAGACCACCGTTGTCAAAGACGAAGTAGTTGTGAAGGCTATCTCGCCCACCGTGCATGGCCAGACCAATGGTAAGACAGACGATATGGCCGCGGCGGCTGTCTCGCCTACCGTGCATGGCCAGACCACTGGTGCCATGGAAAATATGGCCGTGACGGTTATCTCGCCTACCCTGTGTGGCCAGACCACCGAAGTCATAGACGATGTGACCGGAACGACTATCTCGCCTACCGTGCATGGTCAGACACTAATCAAGATGCGGTACCATAAGACTTTCCACTTTCCATCAATGCACACCGATATGCCCTGTCACATTCGCACCACAAAAACTGCTTTGTCTCTACTACTCCCCGAGTGGGCATGCGTATATCACCCCCAGTCTCTCGCTATACCACGGGCGCTTCAACATGATACCCTGCACGACCGAACTGGACCAGGGATGGCTCACATATACTACCATAATACCCACCACAGGCCTCCCTGAGGACGGCCCTGGGATCATACCCTCCTCATACTCGTAAACCTAATCGATAGCATCCCCATAATGTACACTTTGCTCCACAAGAAAATGACCACAACTACCCCCAAAGCGACACTCGAAACTCTCCTTGTAACTGCGCATGCATAAATTGACATCATTTCCGGAAAACAAGACTACCCCAATCTGGCTCTATCCAAGAGAGAGCTTCATGATGATAAACTGCAAGACCTATTTGGCCCAAGGATGGCTCGCCAATATCCCAAAATATCCAACCCAGGCATTCGCACTATGACTGTACCGGCGAAAGTCAACCAACGGCTCCGTGACCCCTGCCATCATGCATCCGTGACTTTGAGGAGAAAGGGTGCATTCCACACTAACCACGGTTTCGCAGAAATTTCATAATAAGGAAGGTCGCACGTTTTTGATAGCATGATAATTGTTCTTCTCTTGTAACTGATATCTGAGACATCACCCTTCCTCCAAACGGGCACATAACAATTATTGGTTGATCACAACTACGTGGCACTACAGAGTTGGCATCAGTACACAATTAATCACTTCCGGGTCGGTGCCCACGATCTACATTGTTTAGAAATTTGAGAGCAGATCTTTATGGATTTTATGAGCTGCGATTTTTCAGCATTTCTGATACATTTGATATTTCAACTTGCAGATGAGTCTTCAAACTGTACTTCCTGGTGTTGATTTGGGCCAATTTGAAAAAAAGCATGGTGGATGAAGACATGATCAGTGAAGGGTGAGAAGGCTCCCTGTTTACAAATCGAATGACATTCTGTAGCACCAATCAGCTGTCAGTGGCGGTAATTTGAAATTTCCATGGTCAACATCTGTCAAGAGTTCCACTGGTAATGTCCCACAACGTAAATATTGACATGCCAGGTGGATTTATGCATTGTGAATTTTCTGGAGTTTTGCCGATTTTTAACGCTAATACATAACAAGTAACAGAATTAATTGTGCACTGATGCCAGTTAACCGTGCTAGGAAGTGAATATTTTGCAGACCAAAAACCGCACTGTTTCGGAGCGTGAAAATGAGGACTAAAAGTTTACATAAAATGAGGTCGACCCACTGTTTTTACCATTTTATAATGCATCAAAAGAAAATCATTTCGTTCGTTTTCTCTGGATTGTGGGTCGAATTTGACATAGTTTCATACATTTTATGAAGTTTTTCTGAAAAGTTGAAGGTTTAAGGAGGATTGCACGTAATTCCGTTTCAATTTCAATAGCTCACTTGCCTCCTAAAATAATGTCACGATAAAGCCATTCAGAAATACACGGTTTTTGTCAAAAATTTTACAGCTATTATGACCGAATATCCGACTCATGCCTGTATTCAGCCATACAGAATGTAAGTGTGGAATGAACCCAAAGCGAGCACACACAAAGGCCCATTTTGAAGGCCCTTGAAAACTGCCCCATTGTGAAGTCAACATTATTGCCAAATGGACTGATTTCTGTACTACTTTGGTGATTATGTTATGTGAAAACACAACGAAAGAAGCTCATCAATGTGATGATTCGTTATTTCAGTCTATTCATGGACAGATATACATGCTGGTATTTCGTCTGCGGGTTAGTGAAAATATGTATCTTCTCGACGAAACCATGCTGTATATCCAAGTAAAACACTGGTAAACTCATAATATCCCAGATTGTATAAAATACTTGTTTGATATAATATAATATAATGCTTTATTTATTGTTAGAGGATTCCACACAGCCCAAGGGCTACAAAGGTGGTTTCCTCTACAGTAGATATATACATAATATCAATAACTGGCCATGATTAACTAGAAAACTTATTTAGAATATATATATATATATGGGGATAATAATAAATTGAGAGAAGTTAAAGAATTGCACTTCATTAATAAGTTCCGCCCGGAGCTCAATAAAGTGTAATCAATTCACCTCTCCTCCACCAAACCACGCATATAGTTGTATTCAAGAAACCTTATTTGCCATTAGATTTGACATGTTTTTCCCATTTCATTTTCGCAATCTCATAATTAGGTAATACTTTTATCCATAATTTAAATGAATGTGGTTAGCAAATCAATGTTTTCTATTATGTTCTATCCTTAATTGGCAATAGTATACAGTATATAACATAAACTAATATAATAAGCAAGTCTAGACCAGAATGACCTCTCCTTGATTGGTATTTCTATACAGTGTATAGCAAAGATTAATGCAATAAGCATGTCGAAACCAGAAACTTAGACCTCATACAGGTCTACACCATTGTCCATTGTATAAGCTGTTTTGGTCGATTTGCTTATTCCCCTAACTTATTATTATTGTTGTTATATCTTAAATACCCTTTTCTTTGTTCCGTTTTGTTTATTTGTAATCTTATGCATGTGAATTATGTCGCCAAGACCACCGTAACCATTTGTGTACAACACACATGCATAAATAGAACCGCAATCATATTAAATTTAATAAACGATGCTTTGATAAACTGCTGAAAGCAGTGAAACTAGTTAGCGAAATCAATCAGTCCGAGTTTGTCATGACTTTTTTCTAGTACTATATTTACCATACACAAAGGCAGTTTATACTGTGATCATTTAGTCTATATATATATATATATAGTAGAAATTCAGGAAAAGGGTCAAACGTGAAGATAAATTGCTTGAAAATAGAGAAAACGCCGACACGCTCACATTGCTCTAATGCGCATTTCTGCCCCATTGTGAAGTCAACATTATCAGTCTATTCATGGACAGATATACATGCTGGTATTTCGTCTGCGGGTTAGTGAAAATATGTATCTTCTCGACGAAACCATGCTGTATATCCAAGTAAAACACTGGTAAACTCATAATATCCCAGATTGTATAAAATACTTGTTTGATATAATATAATATATATATGTTTTCGCCCGTTTGCATAAAAAAATGACAATAGAAAAGGGCAATGGGCTATAATATGGCAACAATAACACAATTATTATTATTCTGCAAAAGCCTGTTTGATATAGTTGAAGTTGATTACACTTAGAATTATATCAGTTCAGTAAACTGTTTTTTGGAAAACATTATATTTTCATTGGCACAAGCATCTATATTTACTAATGAAAGAAGATAATATGGGATTCATTGCATGACTATGTCATACCAGAATATATCAGATTTTCTCCAGTATCAGCTGCGTAACATTGTGCACAAAATTAACTGAGTGTCAGCGGTAAATTAGGATGTTCATATTCTACAAATACAGGCTATACCTACCTAGATCAGGGCAGGGTCCAGGGAACATGGTGATGTCATCCAAAAGTAATAATTCATCGCCGATTTTTTTAGGGACCTGGGAGGTGAACCGAAGTCTCGAAGTATTCTGGGGAATATCAGCTCGCACTTCTGTCCAGGAAACGGAGATAATAGCTGGTAATCTCATCAAAACTCTCTCAGTGGTACCAGTAATGCCAGTCACAACGAGCTTAATGCTGGAATCTGACTTTTGGAAAAACATATCCAAGCACATGTCGGTGGATAGTGTCAGGTTCGGTGAGTAGAATACTCCCGTCTCAGGTCCGTCATGGAGGGCATAATATCCTGCTGTAAAACAATGGTTACATGTCGAAGTTTCAATTAAATTCAATACAGTAAAACATCTAATACATAACAGTAAAACAGGATATATGCAGACTTTCTTATTTTTCACAATCTAAGTTTTGAGATTTTGTAGCATTTAACTTTCTCGATATTATTCTCCAAGGCCAGCACGTACATATGTAACATAACTTAAGTCTGTCCATTTTAAAATTTTCTGCTGAGATATATTATATAAAATATTATACTGAGCTATTTGTGCTTTACAGATCATTTTTCCGTATAAAACTACACAATTGTTTGTATGGAGGCCCTATTGTATAGGGTGACGTCATAGTGTATTGAAGTTATCGCTGACAAAGGTCAATGAGGCCGTATAAGGTGATTACAAGTGAACGCAGCTTAATATTCGGTGAGTTGGTTGTCCATGTGCTAAGGTCACTGGTGATGGCCGTCTTTTCACGCCAACAAATATCGAACACAGAAAAAGTTGGGTCTGAGGTTTAACTTATAACCGTGTCGGTGATTTCCATTCAGAATCCTTCATAATTATACTTGTGCCAAAGATTGATATGATAGTTTCATCAGGTTCATACCATGTTGTCTTTTATACACAAGGGACTGCTGTCCGCAATATTTGTTAACTTATTAAGTCAAGGTAATTCTGTAGTAATCATGAAAATTCGTCAAAACATTTCAAAGGGGATCAATTTCGTGAAAAGACCCGATCGTTTGACATGAAACATGAATAGCAATAGAGGTATGGAGATCCATAAGCTAAATTTCACCTTGAGAAACGTTTACACGTGTATGATCGGGAATGTCTAGGATAAAAGAAGAAAATATTCCATATCGTGCTCCGGTTTGTACTGCCCTCCATGAGGAAACACTCTCGTAGCCACACATAAAACCAGCATCAAAAGTGCAGTTAACTCCTGCAAGAAAAGTCATGAAGCCTGTCAAACAAACATACAAACACATACACACGCGCGCATACAAATTTCCTTTGACAAAATAGCACAGAAAAATAATGAGTTCACTGAACCTCGCCTTGGGATGACAAGAGCTAAGTCAGCTTTATCTGAGGTATGGGTTTGAGTAGACCGGGATAATTACTTTTGTCTGCATGTACAAGTGAATGATTTCTATCAGAATGAAAAATGTTAACCGAATATTTCTAATAAATGGTTTCTAAATATAGGACTATGTTACACTGTACGTGCTTCTACTATTTATCTTGTAAAATACAGTGCCCAGTCAGACAATTACAGTATCCGAATAAAGATCATAAAATAAACCCATACTAGTACTTATGCATAATGTAATACATGTACAAGTAATTTGCATACAATACCCACACACTTGCTGTTACTTGTTTTTTGTTTTGTTTTTTCTTTTAGAATAAAAATGAGAATATCCCCTCCCACAACAATACAGGATACTCTGTTGTCTAATTATATATTTTAATGTTATGTTTTTCGTCGTCTGTCCCACATGTATGAAGATGTGATATTTCAATACCGGGCACTACATGCAAGTGCTTCATATAATGATATGAGCTGTATCAAAAGTGGCACCGTTAGAAGGTATTTAATTGGTACTTTTCAACCCATTTAAGCTAAATCGTATGACAGGTATATATACGAACCAAATTGTGGAAATTCATGTAATTATTAAACGCAGCATTAAAAGGGTGGTGGCAAAAGATGTCGACATACTGACAAGAAGTCATATGACCCCACAGATAAATATACTGACTGCATATTTCTAAAACATCACAGGAACCAAAAGTGATCTCTGTGATGATTTGTATTCCAACCACGCTTTGATTGTAGATGTTCATGTGGATATATTGAATTGACATGATCACACGGCCCTTTGCACACAGGCTTTAGCGGTATTAGATACAAATATCTCAGAGCGATGATGTAATAGCTCTATCAAGTCATCTGTCAGAAAATGCTTAACTGTATGACCGTCAGACAGTAATACACGGCCCAAACGAGGGAGAATTCGTGGAATGCAAGTTCGTATTCAGAACCAATATCTGAGGTTCGACGCCGACCAAGCGCTTCATTCTCCGCCATGTTTAGAAGTCATAAAACTACAATCACAATGATTTGTACATAGGGCAAGCCTCGACGACGAAACGTTCACCAGCAGAATCCCACCGTATACAAAAAAGATCAATGTAACAGTAGTGTAATACAACTGAAGGTCACAAACAACCATTGATTTTTTTGGACATAAGACTACAATCAGAACTTGACTCCCGGTGAAATTTGATTGGTCATTATAACTGACTGGGCGAGAAATGGTTTGTGATATATTTTAAAATATTTCTATAATATTCAACACTAAAAATATCCAAACAACCTTCTAACATTTTAATAGAGAAATATTCGGGACCAGTTTGATTGCCCACCTCACAGATTCGCTGTGATTGTGGGCGGAATGATCTAATTTCTGGCAGCCGTAGCTCGCAAAAATTGTGGTGAATGTATGCTGATTTTTTTATATGTTTGAGCAGAAAAGTCAGGCTACCTGACGTGGTGGGTGATTTGTGGCGGCGAATATAAGGGAATACAGTTTTGTCAAGATGTGCGCAGCCGATTTTCTACATATTAAAGCTGACATGACCTTATTTAATGCACGAATGGTAACGAAAAAAACTATTCACAGATTTTAGTCCTAGTTGAATTATACCCGCCGGAACTAATCCATATGAAAGTGCCAAGTTTACGACGCCATTCTGCCAACTTCTCATCCTAGTACAGTTTCCTCTACCGCATATATAAAGCCGAAGTCGACCGAGAACCTTGCCAGTCTGAACTGACACTCCTACTGGGCACATCATATTTATACTGTCGTTGTCACCAGTCCAAATTCGAGCTCTTTGAGCATCATATTATATCACATTCGTTCGCAAACAGTATAAATATATCTGAAAACAAAAATGGGTAATAAAATGAAGGATCTGACAACACAAACACGATTTAGTCATACCGTTCAGTATTCCTCAATACAATGAAACCTGTTGGTCCCGTCATCAGTTTCTACAGCATTGTATTTCAATTTAACTCACTCGACGAAGAGAGCGCACGAAGGGACTGTTCTTCGTTTGACAATTCTTGAGGCTCTATACCACGCATTTATACACATGCGATCTCTTTTTCGATTCCCAATATGACGATACTGCTCCAGGCCCACCCATGTTGACTGTTTACTGTGCCAAGGGGGCAATGTGAGAGTTGCTGTTGCCGTTGGAGACTATTTGTGCAAACCGGAATGCCAAATTCCTAAATACGAAGTTACAAATTGAGAGCCCTTATTGTGATTGTCAGGCCGTCCAGTATTTTGACCTATCCACCAGTTGTATAGAAAGGTGAAATCTCTTAGCATTCGTGGTTGGGAAATCTGGCGTAACTGACCTCTAACTCTTGACCTTGGGTCACTATGACAACTTGAGAAGGTCACTTCCTGTGGTGTGAAAAGTAGGACTTGGGAAATGGCCGCAGATCTCGGCAAACATCCGGAAAAACTGACTTTACATCTGGTCAAATGGGTCTAGATGAACAAAATTCGGAATAATGGATATTACGGGACATGTCGCCAGGAATGGCGGACATTACACCTATTTTCTTTACAAGGGTTGTGGGATAGCGCGGGCGATAGGTTGCAGTGAGCAGGGCATGATGACAAGCTACCACCTCCTGCATGTTATCAGAGTTACAGAATTAGATGTGACTGAATGATGGGGTTAGGTACAAATGAGTGAGCCAATGAGTGAATCGTGCCCAGCGCACGGCTCTAATGAAGTGGGGTAAGATCCCTACACTCATACACCTAACTATATCCAGCATCTAATGTCTTATCGCCTTGACGCCATCAGATGGGAGAAAGAAGGATTAACAGCAACAACAACAGCAACGAGCATTTTGCGTTCACACAACAAGCATTCTGTGTATTACACATTTTATTTATCCCCTACGTCATCACATGGCAACAAAACCGTGGGATCCGCGATGGGTGCGTTTACAATTCGCCTGTGCTATTGTAAGTGTATCAGACGCATCCTCGACCATGTTCGCTCTTGTCCGTGTGAAATGATCATCCATTCGTGTGGTCTATTCCTAAGCATCTTCGGACAGTTCAGAGTACTGTAATGCCAACATATCCTGTGTGTGCGATGACGTTATGGCATTGCGATAGAGCGTTAAGCCATTACGATATAGCGTTAAAGCGTAACGACGGGCATTGACGCTCGTCACTACGTTTCGTTGATTGTCAATTCCACAGGATATCGTGTGATCATTTAGACCATTCAAAGATTCTGAGCTATCTTACTAGGGCGTTGGGATGCTAATACAGGTCTTTGCAGGGCATTGCTGTGTTGCGTCTATAAAAGCAATCCTGACGTTCACCAGACGCTACGATATGATGCCACACCAGAATAATATACATGAGTACGGAGAAGCCGACGCAGACACTGAGAGCGTACCGGCCGACACTGACAGTCCATTGACTGATACTGCGACCCTACTCACTGACAACTGGAAGCACGGCAGCTGCTAAGCAAACTACCTTCCAGGGGAACACCAATAGGGTGGTGGAAAACGATGCAGACGAGCTGACAAGAAGTCGTATGATTCCACAGACAAATATAAACGGACTGCATATTTATAAAACCATGACAAGAACCAAAAAAAATCCTTGTGATTTTGTATCCCACTCAACCCCGAGTGAGGAAGACTAGCAATATATCTTATTTGATCAGGTCGACAGTTGCGTTACCCGAAATGCACTCGACGAGCGCTTCAATTCGAGATCCTGCACGACCAAAGTGGACCCAATATTGTGCATATAGGCCCATTTGCCTGGATGTACGTTCCATTTTTCCGAACTTTTTAGATGTCCGGCTGTTTTTTAAGTCTTAGTCTTGCATCCAACCGCCAGTCAGGTGATCAGAAATGACCTCTCCAAGGTCAACCGACGGTCAAAGGTCAAGGGTTATTTTCGCTTCATTCATCCACTCCGATTTTCCAACCAGGAATGTTGAGAGATTTCACATTTCTATACTACTGATGGGTGAGTTAGAAATGGACGAGGTGACAATCAGAACAAATCAGTTTTTACTTCCGTCTTTGGGAATTTGCAATTGAGTACGGGCAGGCCTGATTAGTAGACATAAAATATAACAATTCTTACTTTGGAATGAACTTTCCGAATTACAGTAATTTTGAAGTCGGTGTCAGAAAGCTAAATTCACAGCGTAATCGAAGTGCACCATATCGAGCCCCAATAATCATGAAATAGAATGAACAGTTGCCCCTTCGTTTCCCCTCTTTGGCGAGGGAGGTAAATTGGCATACAATGCTGGAGAAGTCTGTGACGGGATAAACAAGTGTCTTTGTTTTGAGCATGGAGCCTACTAAGGACAGGTGATCCATGTTTCGAGGAAAAACCCAGCGGTATGTCTGAATCGTATTTGAATAGTCATATCCCTAATTATGTTACCCTGTTTTTTTTCAAAATATATTTACATTGTGTGCGAATTGATGTGTTATACTAGACTATGATGCCCACAGAGCTCGAATTTGGGCTCGTAACAACAACGCCAGCATAAATATGATGTGCACAGTAGGCGTGTCAGTTCAGACTGGCAAGGTCCTCGGTCGACTTCGGCTTTATATATGCAGTGGAGGCAGCTGTACTCGGATGAGAAGTTGGCAGAATGGCGTCGTAAAGTCGACACTTTCATGTGGATTAGTTCCGGCGGGTATTATTCAACGGAGGCTATAATCTGTGAATTTTTTTTTTTCGCTACCATTCGTGCATTAAATAAGGTCATGTCAGCTTTAAGTAAGGCTGTTTTTCAGTGGTTTGTGACCTGAGGGCTCCAGACCAATCCAATTTTATGTCTACTTCACATGTTTCTGTACATCTAACAAAATACGGATATTTGAATAGAAAAAGTGAATGGAAAAAGAACATATTAACTTGAGAACAGAGAACAGTTTTGAGCGGAATTTGAAATTAGATCATGCGTTCTCGAACTTGACCGCAACGACAGAACGCTGGCAAACATGTGGATACTCTGGAGTAGTGAGTGATTGAATATGATTTAACGTCGCTTTCAACACTATTTCAGTCACGTCACGACGTTTGGTTCCTATTCCTTTTCTCATCCGGAAACCACACGGGTTGGGTCCTATTCCTTTTCACACATGGCAACCCCAAATATGGATTGTATAATAAAACATCTGCTACAGATAATGTTTTTGAAGCAATGCGTCTTAGTGACATGTTATACGGTGAATTGAGGATCAAACAAATTATGACATGTTGAATATTGCTTTCAGTCTATAAAATGTTACAATATGCTGAATTTAGCACATTAGACTTAACATTTGAATACACTACATATAAATGCTGGAGTGAAGACGGTTATTAAGGGAAGTTTATACCCGAAAATCTGAATGTCTTTTTTTGTCAGTCTTTCGGTGATTTCTCCCAATGGCTTGGAGTAGTCATGAAAGTTCGCCCACTTGTCAATCTTTATACGAGTAATATATTGAAAGAAAAACATGAGGCACCAGCGGTGCTACAACTCCTCAGCCCCTTAACAGTCTAGACCAAGATGAGTTATGGCATGCGAAAAGCAAACCCAAGCCACAACTCAGACAGATGAATGGATGGATACACTGACACACGGACGGACAGACAGTTGGAATCCAGTATACCCTCAACTATGTACAGGGGTATAAAAAGTGAAAAGGTATCCACATATCTACAGGGGGGAGGGGGGGGACATGTACAGTTGTGATCTTATTGCCCTGGCCTGAAACTAAGTGTCGGACGGGTCTTTTGTCCATTTGTCCTCCGTTTATCTGTTGCTCCATATCCTGTCAAGCAGGAAAACAAGCAATTATTATTAAAAAATATTCACAATATTATTCACAATTCAACCCCTGTTTTATACATTTTTAAGAAAAAAAATATAATTTTTTTAAATGTTACACATGGGCCATGGGATGAAAGAAATAACTACAACCGGCTAGAGTTACTGAGCTGTATCACGATGGGATGGGATTTTCGGCTAAATATCGGAGCCAGTTCATCTCAGAGAAGTGAAATTCCCCACAGTATCTCTATGTGATTTGTGCATTTTTATTCTGAAATTCGAAGGAAATCTATTCAGAATCAAAACACAGCAAGGAAGCAATCAGAGATTGCTCAATTGTATGCCCTGCCCCCCTTCCGCTTTAATGTGACACTGCCCCGTCATTGTTCTGTTCTGTATTGCTCTGTGGAGGCCCAATTTGGATAATTATACAAATTCTGTTTCAGTCACTTTTTCGGCATGCTTCGCATAATACATATTCCAAGTATCGACCAACAAGTAATAATACAATGTTTTGATGCAAGATGGTCGCCCGGGGCTTTCGCCAAATCCAACGAGAGATCCTGAAGGATCTTGGCGCCCACTATTGTCCGATAATTGTAAGCTAATGACAAGAGGATCTTTTTGTCCCTTGTTACTAAGACGATTGAGTTGTAATTTTGTTTACAGAATTTCGAATCTGAACGAAAAAGATCGAAAAAGGGACACTGGAAAACACCAAGATATAATCTTTCTAAGTTTCACGAGTTTCAAGATTTCTAGAAACTGTACTTATGTCGGTTGTTATAGTACAAGAGAAATGAGCAAAGTTAGTATAAAAGTGAATGTACATGTACGGAGGATCCTTCGTCTTCATTTTGTAGTATTTTTATTTTATTTTATTTTTGCACGATTCATCATTGGGTACTGGAAGCGAAGAAAAATCTCTGACACTTTGGCATACTTAAGATTTTATAATTAGGAACGAATGCTAATTCTGTTCGGTTTACTGGACTAGTTTGAGATATCTCTTTTAAGACACCATACTCGAAAATAGTAAGATGATACAATACTTAATACTGAAGGGATCCGGTCCGCGCAGTACTGTTGAAACTTCGAATTTGAAAGTGTCTGAATCCTGATTATCTCCCTTGGATCGAAACATGCAGTAGTCTACAGTTGTCGAGTTGTGACATTGTGTCACAAGAGTGACGTCCCTTCATGTAGCTGATCCGCCGGCAGATGAAATGGTGTGGCAATTCACTTGCAACTGCATGGACTAAAGAAAACTGATTTAAAATTTGAAGAAATACATTTTAATTCCGAATTGTTTGAACTCATTGATATGGAAGGTGAAGATATGGATATTCTCTATATTCAATATATAGAATATGCCCCACCGTTTGATCCGTCAACTCTTGTGACGCAACAACTGTCACAACCCGGGAATACCGTATTAATTGGATTTTCGAATCGGACCAAAAAGGCATCTTGCACAACTAGGCCCCATGTGGGATCTTGCACAAGTGGGCCACAAGGGGAATCTATGTACCAAATTTGAGGAAGATCCATGCAGTACTTCTTGAGAAATCACGATAAAGTTTCATTGGGAAATCCAAGATGGGCGCCTGGTGGCCATACTGGATTTTCGAATCCGACCAGAAAAGGTATCTTGCACAACTAGGCGACACGGGGAACCTGTGTACCAAATTTGACAAAGATCCATGTAGTAGTTCCTGAGAAATCGCAGCAGGCCTGATGGACATATTGGATTTTGGAATCGGACCAGAAAAGGTATGTTGCACAACTGGACCACAAGGGCAACCTGTCTACCAAATTTGAGAAAGATCCAGGCAGTACTTCCTGAGAAATCACTATAACAAAGTTTCATGGGGAAATCTCAGATGGCCGCCTGGTGGCCATATTGGATTTTCAATTGAACCGAAAAAGATATCCTGCACAATTAGATCATAAGGTGAACCTGTGTACCAAATTTGAGAAAGATCCATGCAGTACTTCCTGAGAAATTGCGGTAACAAGGTTTCATGGGGAAATCCAAGATGGCTGCCTGGTGGCCATATTGGATTTTCGAATCGGACCAGAAAGGGTTTCTTGCACAACTAGACCCCAAGGGGAACCGGTGTACCAAATTTGAAAAAGATCCATGCAGTAGTTCCTGAGAAATCGCGGTGACAAGGTTTCATGGGGAAATCCAAGATGGTTGCCTGGTGGCCATATTGGATTTTCGAATCGGGGACCAGAAAAGGTTTCTTGCACAACTAGAACCCTAGGGGAACCTGTGTATCAAATTTGAAAAAGATTCATGCAGTAGTTCCTGAGAAATCGCGGTAACAAGGTATCATAGGGAAATCCAAGATGGCTGCCTGGTGGCCATATTGGATTTTCGAATCGGACCAGAAAGGGCTTCTTGCACAACTAGATCATAAGGTGAACCTGTGTATCAAATTTGAGAAAGATCCATGCAGTACTTCCTGAGAAATCGCGGTAACAAGGTTTCATGGGGAAATCCAAGATGGCTGCCTGGTGGCCATATTGGATTTTCGAATCGGACCAGAAAGGGTTTCTTGCACAACTAGACCCAAAGGGGAACCTGTGTACCAAATTTGAAAAAGATCCATGCAGTAGTTCCTGAGAAATCGCGGTAACAAGGTTTCATGGGGAAATCCAAGATGGCTGCCTGGTGGCCATATTGGATTTGCGAATCGGACCAGAATAGGTTTCTTGCACAACTAGACCCCAAGGGGAACCTGTATGCCAAATTTGAAAAAGATCCATGCAGTAGTTCCTGAGAAATCGCGGTAACAAGGTTTCATGGGGAAATCCAAGATGGCTGCCTGGTGGCCATTTTGGATTTTCAAATCGGACCAGAAAAGGTTTCTTGCACAACTAGACCCCTAGGGGAACCTGTGTATCAAATTTGAAAAAGATCCATGTAGTAGTTCCTGAGAAATCGTGGTAACAAGGTTTCATGGGGAAATCCAAGATGGCTGCCTGGTGGCCATATTGGATTTTGGAATCGGACTAGAAAGGGTTTCTTACACAACTAGATCATAAGGTGAACCTGTGTACCAAATTTGAGAAAGATCCATGCAGTACTTCCTGAGAAATCGCGGTAACAAGGTTTCATGGGGAAATCCAAGATGGCTGCCTAGTGGCCATATTGGATTTTCGAATCGGACCAGAAAGGATTTCTTGCACAACTAGACCCCAAGGGGAACCTGTGTACCAAATTTGAAAAAGATCCATGCAGTAGTTCCTGAGAAATCGCGGTAACAAGAATTGTTTACGGACGGACGGACGGACTGACTGACTGATTGACTGACTGACGACGGACGGACGGACGACGGACCACGGACGAAAAGTGATTTGAACAGCCCACCATCTGGTGATGGTGGGCTAAAAATGTGACCTGGTTATGAGACCTGCGAAATTATGAAGCGATCGTGAACTTTGAATTTTGCACCCAATTCACTCTTTTTGGGGCAATTTCATACTTCAGGACCTATGTGGTCTGCTTTGGAATGTAGAATAACAATTTTATAGCCATTTTCCCAGTCCAAATCGGTTATGGACTGAGATCCAGCCTGGACAAATAAATATATCCCATTCACTTAGGTTTGATGAACAAAGGGCCATAACTTTTGAAAACATAACCGAAAGCAGAGAAACTTCACGCTGCACAACTATGGGGCATTGACCACATATCATGCAAATTCCATAATTGTCCATACAATATTAAATGAGATCCAGCCCGGACTAGTCCCAACTCACAAAGATTTCAAGAACAAAAGGGCCATAACTCTTGAAAATATATGCGAAACGCGAAGAAACTTCACATTGCACAACTACAGGGCACTGACCACATACTCCGCAAATTTCATAATTGTCCATACAATATTAACCAAGATCCAGCCCGGACAAGTCCCAATTCATGAAGATTTCAAGAACAAAAGGGCCATAACTCTTGAAAATATATGCGAAACGCATATGAATTTCCTAGAAATAGTTATCGAGATACGGCTCGGACAGACGGACAGATACATCCCCCGTACGGCTGAGGAGTAAAAATGAAGAAAAAAAATTCATGTTTCCAGTGATCCTTTACGTTAATTTTAGTTAATGGAAATGTCACTCGATCTTAACCCAGTTAAATAGAAGAACCCCAAATGCGGCGTCAAATTAATCTACAAGTGACAAGCAATACACCTGGTGCGATATATTAGCGCCATATAAAGCCAATCTGTAAAATCATCTGAAAAATATAAAAAAAATAACAAGAAAAATTAATATTTCAAATGATTTGGTTAATATTTTCACCTGTAGGTAATACATAGTCAAAATAGTGGTCCAGTACTTTGGTTTGATACTTGTAGATAATTTTCGTTTTCTCTCTCTCTCATCTTTCAATATCTTTCAATATCTTCCACGCGTCGAGATTGACAAGTGGGTGAATTTGCGTGACCATACTTTAAGCCAATGGGAAGAAATCACCAAATGATTGACAATTAAGTGGTGACAAAATTTGATTAATCAGATTTTCGGGTATAAATCCTCCTTATGGAGGTTCCAGACAAATTCAATTTTACATCCACTGAGCATGTTTCTGTGCATCTACCAAAATAGCGATATTTAAAGAAAATTTTATGGAAAAGAAAAACGTAAGCTTTCAATAGAACACTTGCGGAAGGATTTTGGAATTTGATCATCTATTTTCCAAAGTTTGAGGAAATATGACCCCAACGAAGTAACGCTGGCAAACTGACTTAGGGAAATCAGGTAATTTGGCATCATAACCTTGATTTTCCATGTTGACATACTACTCTCGTGAACGGAAGCCTGGTGATCCCCCATTTTTATTAGATTTTTCGAGTCAGCATTGTTCTAGAAAACTGTTGAGACATTTTGGAGAAAATGACGTTTTAACTTCTTATATGCTTAATATCTGCTTTTTCTATGAAAATAGCGGTATTTTTCACAGCATTCCTCTCTAATTCCATATATTACAGTAGGGTTGAACCATTGTTGTAGACCATATAAAAGCATAGATTATACAACAATAAGCCTGGTGATCCTTGAATTTTAACCTTTATGTTGAATGCTGAAGGTTTGCGCTACATCTTATTGAAATATAAGAAAAATGACATTTTAATTTCAAATTGTCTGGAACCTCGCTCCTTAAGCCGACTAATTATCCAGACAGTACAAAGACCTACAAATACATCTATGCTATTTGGATATAAACCGACGAACATTCAGATGAACAAAAGCAATTCAGTTACAACTATATTTATGTTCTACATGAACAAAGCGGAAATTGCCAATTGCATAGCAAACTTTTGATTTTCGGAATCTAAGTAATCTTTGGGCAGTAATTTATGGAAATTGAAACGTGCAAAATCTTTTCTTGTATTTCCTACAAATTGATTGGCGTGCGAGAAACTGGATCTCAGACTGAGGCATTTTCAAGCTGACAAAAATCACCCAGTATTTCTGAATGATATTGACCATTATGTAGCATCCATTATTTCCACCACATAAGACAGTATTTGTCAAGAGAGAATACATATAAATTGGACATTTGCTATGCTGATGTTATACTTCATTATATTGTGAACATTGGATTTCTTATGAACTTTAAAATATCACAACATTTTACTATCAAATATTAGCTAAAAAGGAAAATGAATAGAGACAAGAGGTTGACAACAAACTCCCTCTGCATGAGCCTCAGAGAAATTTCAATGCTTATGGTGGAGGCTGACATCCCTCTTTTCAACAGAAACTATTACTGAAACTTCTTCTTTGACTTACCACACCTAGCAGAAATATGAAATAAAATGGTGGGGGGGGGGGGGGGTGGTCGGCATATTACGGTAAGTTAAGGATACCTCTCCAAAAAGATGGGATATTGTCATCTTCAACACACATACATGTTTAAGAAATTGAGAAAAATAACCATAAAAATGGATGAACATAGATAATTACTCAAGTTTTCAAAAAAAGATGTGAATCATTCACATATTTCAGGTCCACCATAATACCTGCCCCTTCAATATTTGTGTGTAATACTACTCAAGCCGGTGCTAGGGCCATGTGGACAAGCCATTCAAGATGTCTCCATGAACATCTTCAATAAAAGCGTGACTGAGTCACAGTGACAAATAACAGGGATCAGTTCTTGTGATGTTTTAGAATTATGCACTCATTATAGGAGGGAGGGAATTTTGGCTTAATGTCACACTCAAGTTTGTTTCACTCATATGGTGACAGTCAGTTTGGTTGGTGGAGGAAGCTGCACTCAGTATATATGCCTGTGGAGTCAATTGACTTCTTGTCGGTATGCCGGTTTCTTTTTCCACCACCTGTATTATGTTGCATTTAATTTTGTTGAAACTGAACACATTTTTTTTAAAATAGAGCCACCGCGTTCGTTCTCTTTATCATGCACACAACTCTCATTTTGGGAGCATTTCCCCATCTATTTCCATGTTATACTGTTTTAGACTCAGACGTGAGATCTTCAATAATACAAACTCTGAACTTCTCCACGTGGACGCAATTTAATGGACGAGCTTTCGATACTCTCCCCGGGGCGTTTATCAAGTGAACATAAAATAATTTGAAGTATATAATATTAAAATGTCGAATACCTTGATAACTTTAAAGTCCAAAAGAATATGTTGTTTCAGCCCCTCTGACTGTATCCCTATGACTGCGTAATGCTTTTTTCGAGTGTTACACACGGGTGTATATTCTTATGTTATCGGAAGTTCGCATTTCTCTTGTAGGACCATCTTGTGTTTTTATTGTTTTTATTTCATACACATTTGGAATTGGTGTTTTGGCTGAATATTGAATGTTGGAAACTATACTAGCAGCTCATTTCATTAAATCACTATATCGTTCGAGAAACCATAAAACTGTAGCACAAAAATCGATTAGCCGTTGATCAACCACATCCTGAATGTCAGATCTGTCCTTTTAATGTTGTATCATGCCATCAGCTGCAACTTCCTGTTGCACTCAACGATCACCCAGTATTTCTGAATGTGATTGACCATTATGCAGCATCCATTATTTCCACCACATAAGACAGTATTTGTCAAGAGAAAATACATATAAATTGGACATTTGCTATGCTGATGTTCTACTTACCACAAAATGTCATTTCATCTGTTTTGTCTTGACAGTCATCTATCCCATTGCACAAATCGGTTACAGATCCGATACACCTTGATCTCCCATCACATCTGAACACACATGGTCCCTCTATATTGAGAATAGCATATACGCTATCGTTACATGAAAACGAAAATTTTGTAATTTTGTGATGTTAGTATACTCTCACAAGTGAACGTAATACATGGCCATGTGGCAAAGGAAAAGTAATACTCGTGCCTCTGGTTAAAAGTAAGGCAGGTATAATTATAGACCTATTGCCCCCAGAAACTATGATTTCAAAATTTCTGGGTGGAGAACGTTATTTGTTATGACCTATTCTTATAACACTGTTTGGCTTTGGCAGATTTGAACATTGAAGTGAAGATATTTCTCCAAAATGGACAAGAAGTATTAACAAAGAACACACATTCCAAATGAGCCCACATGGCTGCAAACTTTAATTCACCCATGATGCTTTATGTGGAGTACGTAATACACACGAAATGACCCCACAGATATAAACTGTGATGCTGCAAATGTCCAAGTTTGACTAAGTACAATGATATGAAGTAAATATGTCTCCGAATGACAATCAAATGTGTTGGTTTTTGTGGAAAGCCATTTTGAATTTGTTTGAGATGCTTCCTGTGAAATATAAAAACGGTCGAATGAGCTCCAGATGATTGTCTATGATATAGAATAGTTAAATTCTGACTTTGACACATAATGGGTTCAAAAAATGTACCCCAATTGTTACGAAAAACAAGTATTTGAATGTGACCCTACTGTGTCGCCATTTTTAATTATCTGAACATAGGGCTATATAACTAATTTCAAATGAGCCCAAAACGATCAACTATCAAGCTGGAAAGCTTGTTATCCTCACAATTGTTAGTTTTAGACTTATATTCAACAGTTTAAAGATATGGACAATGCTGGAGCGGATACCATTTATATAGGTTTTCATGAGTGAAGGAGCGGCGTCTCAAAATCGATTTTCTAGGGTGGCAGCCGGACTTTTCAATTCAGGAATACAGTAGGAATGATCGGTAGCCGGTTGCTAGGTTTAACCAAAGTCACTTGTTTTTTTCTTCAGAATTATCTCTAAAGAGGAACACATACGGTTCACTAATTTTTATTTACGCAAATGATATCTTGTGGTGTCACCAAGTGAAGCCATGATAATAAGTTAAATGTACGCTAGCATATTCATCGATTTAGAAGTCTAATCTCCTTCAAATTTATAATATTGATTATTTAACGCATTATTTAAAGCATTATTTGAAGCATTATGCAAACTATAGGTGTTTTGGAAAATATATCGACTTGTTTTCAGAAATATGATTACCATAGCAGCTAGTTAATAAGGGCATTTCGAAATTTGTGTAGGATATGAAATCCTAATCACTGAATATTCAGCTACAACGGTCTATGCTATTCATTTTCTTTAAAACAATAACTTTAGCAATTTATGTTCCTGAAATAAAGCACAGAACCGCTTCCTATGGTAACCATATTCCTGAAACTACTGGTAACCAATTATAAAGCTGATACCCGATAACACGTGAACACATTGTTAATGAAATGCAAAGTAATTAAAACCATTGTTTTGTCTATCTAGTTCACCGGACATCATCAATACTGGACACCTATATCTGTTCTCGTATAAATACAAATGTATGCAAAAAAACTCAAAAGATAACCATTCCAAAGCCCTTTCCTTCTCAGTCACCGAACGCTGTGAAGATGAACGGCATAATTCATATATTGGCGACGATATATATGAATATAATAAAAAGTGTCACATCGTTTTTATATATATAGTGAATGATATACCACTTTTCACTGAATTTTAAGGAAAGTACTTATAGCAGATGAAACATCATATATGGACGTATACCTTTGCAAGAATGACCAGAGTTTTCTCTCACATCAACTCGATGATTGAAATTACATTAGCGACGATTACAATTTTGACATAGTTACATATCCATTTCTGGATATAAATATTCCAGAAGGGCCTGCATATGGCCTATACATATCTCGTCTCGTTGTATTCACTAGATGTCGACTGTGACAATTTTGATCAACACCGCAGAATATTATTGCAGAAACTTGTCGAACAGGGCTATACAACAAAACTCTTCCGCTCAAAGTTTCTGTGATTCTGTGATAAATCTAATACACTGGCCAAAAATATGATGGTAGCGTACAAGATCTTTGCCGACGCTACGTTTCGTAAACGTTTTGTAATTCCGCTTCACCCGTTCGAATATTATACATTTCCATGGTGTCCAAATGAACAGGCGCAATCAAAGCGTGACTGAGATATATAGTCTTGAAACGACTTGGACATTCATTTCTAAGATTAGGATGTTATGTAAAGATAATCATCACGTCTATCTGGCATCACTGAAAACTGTTGATAGTTTCTCTCTTGTATAGGAAACCATTTTGAGTTATTATTAGCTTTATTTCATACATAAATAAATAAATATATAGATATATTTTTTTGTGCTTTCATTCGAAATAGGTCTTTCGATTATTGATGTCTTACTGTTATTGAAAGTTAAAAACAATCTTTACATTTTTAATTTTCATTTCATACATATCTGGAATTGATGCTGACTGTCGTATGAGAAATATTTCAGGTATAGACGCAGAATATCTCAGGTATTGACGCAGAAATACCTCAGGTATTGACGCAGAAATATCTCAGGTATTGACACAGAAATATCTCAGGTATTGACGCAGAAATTTTTTTGTGGTCGACGGCTAAACATACTGAATTGAATTGAATTGAATTGAAATTTATTCACCAAAATATACATCAAAGTAGTAGATACCAATGGCTGAAGTGCTGATGATTAAAATATATATGAGTAATAATTAGCCTGAAAATACAATTTGGCGGGAATAAAACCCCAAAAGGGCTTGCTCTATCCCAGTAACGTCTTAAATGGCATCGGTAGAAATATGAGAAAAACATATGGCTGAAGAATAAAAGATTTCACGCACTGACAGAAATGGACCAGTTATTACAATGCATCAGTTCGTAATGAAATAGGATTTGAGGTTTGATTTAAAAAGTGATGTGAATGTCTTTCATTGATGGGGGCAGTTTGTTCCACTCTCAAGTCAAGGTCTGTAACTTTGAGAATGTAAATAATAAATTGGACCGATAGATGGGTCTATATAGTATAAGCAGGTTTCCCCTGGTTCGATAATAATGAATACTGGATTGCTTAGTAAAATAGGAATGGAAAATTTGTGGCAGTATTTCGTTATAGTGAACAAATTTGTGAGTCATAAAAAGGCATAAATAAAGATTTAGTTTCTGTAGCTGTAAATTTCTAAATCAGTAAACAGGGGCAAAGTGTGGTCTAACTTTCTAAATAATGTTATCACTCTTAGCGCACGTTTCTGGAGATTTATCAACGGCTGTAGGTGAGTAATAATGTAGGTATTTCTGCATAGAACAATACAGTAATTAAAATAGGGGAAGATCATCGAATAATATAAAATGTACAGTGTTTTGTGTGTTTTTTTTATTCAAAGCGCCTTTATGTGGTTTATTATCCCTAGGTTTCTGGACACTTTATTACCAATATAGTGTATATGAGTCTTCCAGTTTAGTTGATCATTAAGAAAAATACCCAGAAATTTGGATTTACAAGTTGTATTCCAGTGCCAGATATAAGTAAGTCATATGGATTAGCTGGAGGTTTAGAGTCATTAGACTTGATTAACATATATTTCGTTTTCTTGATATTCAGTGAGAGTCGGTTTCGGGAAAACCAAGTAAAGAGTCTTTCTAATTCTTGTGACATGATATCGAAGACCTCGATTATTTTTCGGAAGAATATACTACACTGGTATCGTCAGCAAAGAAGATAATTTTCAGAAGATTAGTAACATTGCTTATATCATTGATATAGAGAAAAAAAGAATTGGGTCCAATATTGATCCTTGGGAGACACCATATAAAATTTGAGACGGTTCAGAGTAGGCGTCGTTATATATAACACATTGGGGTCTGTCAGACAGATAACTTTTAAGCCAAGTATTAGCCAGGCCTCGAAAACCGTAGTGGTCGAGTTTAGTGAGTAATATATTATGATTCACAGTGTCGAAAGCCTTAGACAGATCAAAGAAGGAAACTATGTTATAAAGTTTGGATTCTTTTGCTGAAACGAGTGTGTCATATAGTGTAGTTGCTGCTAAAGATGTCGAGTGATTGGGCCTAAAGCCAATCTGATCTTTGGAGAGCCCGTTGCTTCTCATTCACCAAACGCTATATAGATGATCTTCTCGCTGTGGATAATCGCTATATAAATGACGCAGTGAAGGATATATATCCACCTTCACTGGATTTGAAGGAAACTACAGATGGCATTCTCTCTCGTCGACTTTATGACAAAAGAGATGATTACAATTTCGACGATTTTAATCAACGTCACAAAACATTGGTGCAGAAACTTGAAAAACAGGGCTATTCCACCAAACGCCTACACTCAAAGTTTCTCAAATTTGGCGATACATATCGCATGCTGATAGCAAAATACGAACGTAGCGTGCAAGATCTATGGCTCTACGTTTCGTAACTTGTGTCTAATTCGCTTAACCCGGGGCTAGGGGCCGTATGAACCCATGTACTTCAAGAACCTCATGGTACTCATATGAACAGTCACAATCAAAGCGTGACTGAGATACATCATTCTTTAGATGACGACTTTACAACGAATATTATGGATTAAGAATACTGATCAGCGAAACGGATTTGATATTTTTGGAACATCATGATGTCTTGCCGGCATCATTGAAAACTGTTGACCGCTTCTCTCTAGAAACAAGCCTATGTTTATGTATACTATGATTGTCTTTTTTGAATTTGGTGCTAATACTGTTATATGGAAAATGGAATAGGTCTTTGGATTATGGACGCGGATATTCTCTAATGGACGACGGCTGGATTATGAATGACGGACTAGACGCTTGTACTTGTATTGGATTCCAAAAAGTCTGATATTTTCGTAGCCGCAATTTTTTCGAGAATTTTACCTAAACATGGTAAGACAGATATTGGTCTATAATTTGATAGTACAGACGGATCATCGGCTTTGAAAATTGGTGCAACTTTAGCACTTTGAAGGACTTTGGGACTATCCCAGAGGAGAATGAAAGATTAATTATGTAGGCAAGCGGAGCAGAAATGTAATCAGATACCAGTTTAAGAAAGGACGTCCGTATATCGTCTATACCAGGTGCAGCGGACGTCAGGTTCATTATCGTTAACTTCGCCTCGTCCAGATTTACCGGTGTGAATAAGAAATTGCCAGGGACAGGTATGCCAAGATAATCTTCAAAATTGGAAGAAGTACTTGGGATTTCAGAATCAAGATTGGGTGCCACTGTGCTAAAATATTCATTAAATTTGTTGGCGATAACCTGATTGTCCGATATATTCTCACTGTTCACCCTAAAATACTCAGGTGTTCTTGTGGCCTTGCTTCTATTCATAATTTGGTTTAAAATTTTCCAAGTTCCTTTTATATTTTGCTTACTCTCATTAAATTTATATTCAAAATATTGTTTCTTAGCCAATCGTAGAATATGGTTAAGTTTATTTCTATATGCTCTGTATTCGAGATGAATATTTTCATCATGAATGATGAGGTAGAGTCGATATAGTCTATTCTTTTCATATATCGAGTTTAATATACCGTATGTGATCCAAGGTTTAATATTTTTTTATTTTTAATTTTAGACGTTGACAAAGGAAACAATCATTATAAATAGGGTTAAATAAAGTCAGGAATGTGTCAAGCGCTTTACTAGGATCTCTGCTATTAGATTCGACATCACTCCAGTCAGTTTCTTTTTTTATTTAAGTAAATCTATCTTCTTGGTCGAATGACAGATCTGAGCTAAACGTTAATATTGTTTTTATTAACTTGTTATTATCACATTAATAAAATTATCACTTTGACTAATTATGTATACTTACACATTCCTGAGTTGCTGTTCATCAGAACTGGAGAAATGATTTTGTTTCATTTTGATCCTATCTTCAAGAGGCATGATGTCCGCAAGTTGCTGTTTGCAAAACCTGTTCCATTGACATGACTAGCGTCATTTGCATTTACAAATACACGAAATACATGACGCTTTATGTAGGAATTAGCCAGTCTTCTAATGTCAGATTTTGTAACCTCCTCATCTGTCGATGTATATTTGACAGTAGGAGATATCCAATCTGATGCCATGATCATAGTGTGCATATTAATTAAACAATTTACCGATCTGTTCTTTAATCCACTGTAGGAAATACTGGACGTTGCCGTAGACGGAGAGGTTATCACCGAAAGACCTGGAGCAACCATAAGGAAGGTACGACGTGATGCCCATAACAACCCACCTACCGCTGGCACTTTTACACATCAGCGGACCACCACTGTCACCCTAAAGAACGATAATCAAGCTACATATATGAACAAAAATCTCGCTTCTTATACTCAACACTCATATCACATTACTGAATAAGCCAGGTCGGAATTCCAACCGAGGCTATGCCACCATAACATTTCTGTTGACTCCAGGGGTGAAACAGCAGGCGCTATTACATTTAACATGGGGTAGAAGGTTGAAATCACAAGTTTGTCGATACCTGAATAAATCCATAATAAATCACTGAAATGTTTGAGCAAGTATACCAGCTTCATGCTGCAAACTATGAAATAAATACGTATTTCATAGCGTAGAGAAACATTCGAGTTCACCCCCCTGTAGCCAGTAAACCTTCATGAAGGCAAGACCCAACATGGATCTCCAAAATGGTGTATTCGATTCAACATGTGGGACAAGGCACAGTTTGCTCTTTCCTTATGGTGATGGAATTAAAATCGAAATCTACTTCCTTAACCTCCCTCATAGCCCTGTTCGGGGTTATTTTCAGAGGTAAGAATTTTTTGGATATAAATATACTCACGTTACAAGCAGGCGATGACCTGGAATGATAGGTGACACAAACCATAGAGTTCAGGATAGGGTGAGACAGAGAGGGAAACAGGCTATTGCATATACTAGTATTATACATCGTCACTTTGGCATCCTGCAGAATATTTGGAGAAACACCTGCAAACAAAATGTATCAATATATTTAATCTAAAGAGGAATGCTATTAACTAAATGAGTGAACAAGATTATATTATTCGTTTGAGGACAATATGAACGTAGGCCTAATGTCCAAACCATTTCCTTCAACATATTGATCGGACAATAGTTCAAATAGACGGACATATTTGCACATGTTGATTTGACCCGGTAGAAAGTGTACGTGAATAGCAAAAGTTACTGTACCAAGAATCTGTGTATTTAAAATGTTATGTGTACAATGTTTTTTGCAGTAACGTTATTTGTACAATGGCTTTAGCAGTAACGTTATGTGTACAATAGCAGTAACGTGATGTGTGCAATGGCTTTAGCAGTAATGTTATGTGTACAGTGGCTTTAGCAGTAACGTTATGTGTACAATGGCTTTAGCAGTAACGCTATGTGTACAATGGCTTTAGCAGTAACGTTATGTGTACAGTGGCTTTAGAAGTAACGTTATGTGTACAATGGCTTTAGCAGTAACACTATGTGCACAATGGCTTTAGCACTAACGTAATGTGGACAATGGCTTTAGCAGTAACGGTATGTGTACAATGGCTTTAGCAGTAACGTTATGTGTACAATGGCTTTAGCAGTAGGAATCTTGCTGGCTGGAAGTCTGTTATGATTGATATATTTTTCCGACAAATTTTGCACATTCCATATTTTTGACATCGCTAGACCAAAGAAGCAAACATGTCATATACTGAGTGAGAAATGAAAATGGAGCCCATTGGTCAACCAACCACCTTGGTGACCATTTTACTGTGAAAACATCAAAATATCTTCTGGTCACAACAGCATCCTAGGTCATTGGAGGGCGTCCGTGAAAATTGAAAATTTGCTCCGAAAGAAATTGCTCCCGTTAAATTTGTCGAATTTTCTTACTCTCGAATTTGACCAAATCTATTTAAGATAACATCAAGATAAAGATTTTTGAGCACTTTCGCCAATTTTGTCAGCGATGAAAGATTTTTGAAGTTTTTAAGTATGCCGATTCTGATGTTTGAAATTTTGATACCTCTCCAAGTAACCGAGATTGTGTTCATACTTGCTTACTCTTGGAGCACGGATTATCGCTTGCGGATATATTTTAAACTTTTATTTCAGCAGCGACATCCCCTTCTCTACACCGGATGGAGTATTTGGTCTGTGGCAGGTAAAGGTGGTGTATCTTGATTATTTTGAAGCCCTGAAACTTCAAAGAATGTCGATAGTTGACCCAATGGTTCACTGTACACTAAATGTTTATAAGGCCCCCATCGGTTCAATAATAGTGTCTTTGTTCAAGAAAAATGATCGCAGATATATTAATGTCAGAAGCCATAAAGCATTCTTTAGCTCTACTACATACAAGGATGAAATTTGGCAACACAATATATCAACAGCATATAGGTATTCCAATGGGTACTAATTGTGTACCCCTGTTGGTTGACCTATATCTGTTCTCTTATGAATATGACTATACGCAGGCGCTTTTAAAAACCGATCAATTCAAAGCCCGTTCCTTCTCGCCGTGGACAATCGCTATATAAATGAAGGATATATATCCACCATCACTGGATTTAAAGGAAACTACAGATAACCCTATACCGGCACATGATATTTAGACCAAAATCCCTATAAAAATGAAGCGGGCCTTCTCTTTCGTCGACTTCGTAAACGTTCATAAAGTTAGACCGCGGTTCGCAGTTCGCAGTTCCCTATTCGCGGAGACCAGTCATTCAGCGACTCATAGCAACGCCCCTAGCAGCGCCCCCTGGCGCCAGATTTGGGATATGAATACACAAAGATACAGTGCATGCCATTCTCTCTTGCTATACACAGTTTGGAGTTCAGAGTACTCATAATAAAAAAATACAGATTTCCATATCTGAAGAAATAATTGCTGGTCCCCTCGAATAACGAACTGCGAACTGCGAACCGCGGTCTTACTTTATGAACGTAAACTATCCCTCTCTGGACAGTAATATTCCAGTGGGACCTGCATATGGCGTATACATCTCTCGCCTAGTAGTATTTGGTAGATCCTGTGTTATAAATGTGATGATCTTAATCGACGCCACAAAACATTATTGCAGAAAATTATAATTACAAGCGTCTAGTCCGTCATTCATAATCCAGCCGTCGTCCATTAGAGAATATCCGCGTCCATAATCCAAAGACCTATTCCATTTTCCACATAACAGTATTAGCACCAAATTCAAAAAGACAATCATAGTATACATAAACATAGGCTTGTTTCCTGCAAGAGAGAAGCGGTCAACAGTTTTCAATGATGCCGGCAAGACATCATGATGTTCCAAAAATATCAAATCCGTATCGCTGATCAGTATTCTTAATCCATAATATTCGTTGTAAAGTCGTCATCTAAGGAATGATGTATCTCAGTCACGCTTTGATTGTGACTGTTCATATGAGTACCATGAGGATCTTGAAGTACATGGGTTCATACGGCCCCTAGCCCCGGGTTAAGCGGAATTAGACACAAGTTACGAAACGTAGCGCCATAGATCTTGCACGCTACGTTCGTATTTTGCTATCAGCATGCGATATGTATCGCCAAATTTGAGAAACTTTGAGTGGAGGCGCTTGGTGGAATAGCCCTGTTTTATAAGTTTCTGCAACAATGTTTTGTGACGTTGATTAAAATCATCACATTTAACACAGGATCTAGCAAATGCTACTAAGCGAGATATGTATACGCCATATGCAGGTCCCACTGGAATATTACTATCCAGAAAGGGATAGTTTACGATGTCGAAATTGTAATCATCTCTTTTGTCATAAAGTCGACGAGAGAGAATGCCCGCTTCATTTTTATAGAGATAGAGATCTAAATAAGATGTGCCTGTAGGGCTATCTGTAGTTTCCTTCAAATCCAGTGAAGGTGGATATATATCCTTCACTGCGTCATTTATATAGCGATTATCCACAGCGAGAAGATCGTCTATATAGCGTTTGGTGAATGAGAAGGAACGGGCTTTGAATGGATCGGTTTTTGAAAGCGCCTGCATATAGTCATATTCATAAGAGAACAGATACAGGTCAGCCAACAGGGGTGCACAATTAGTACCCATTGGAATACCTATATGCTGCTGATATATTGTGTTGCCAAATTTCACATAGATATTTTTAATGAGAAATTCAAGCAACTCTATAAACAAAGAAACATCCCATGAATGCTATCTCTTGTATGTAGTCGAGCTAAAGAATGCTTTATGGCTTCCGACATTAATATATCTACGATCAGTTTTCTTGAACACAGATACTATTAATGACTTAGACGGTCAATAAGGTCCTGATGAGGGATTGTAGTATAGAGAGTCGAGAAATCCCATGTGGATACATGTCTGTACGGTATGTGACCTTTAGCATCAAACTCTTCCGTAAGACATTTTGAGTTTTTCAATATCCACATACATTCAACGCCAGAGTTCTTAGAAATAGTGGCGCAATACCTTTCCCAAAATGCTTTTACCTCCTGAAGGGCCCTCGTCAATAGGGTTGAAAGAAGCTTGGTGGTGCAGCTTCTAGAACCAGCTATGAATCTAGCTTTGTGTGGTGATTTATGCATTTTGGGAGTCCAGTATATTTTTGGTATGTCGTTATGATTGGTTGGAAGACAAATACCTCTTTCCCTGAGAAACTTTTTGTGATTGTTAAATAGATCTTCCAGAGTAAATGCGGTTTGGGAGTAAGTAGACGTATTTGATGAAGATATGTCTACACTCAATTCTTTAACCAGCACCTGGTAATAGTAATATTTACATATGAATATTATATTATTCGGAGCTTGTCTGCTGGGACGATGACGAATTTACTCTGGAGATTTGCTAGAACTTCTTGCGAATTGAGGTTTCTCAGTACTTGTTTTACTTGGGGAAGAGTACTTCTGTCAATATGGCGGATTGTTTCAACGACCTTGCTCTTGGTGAGGTCCAGCCAATCAGCGAGTGCTGTAGGTTCAACTTTTTCTCGCTTAGACCAATCAATAACGTACTGTTCCAATGCAGACAGGACTATCTTCTGGTCGGCCTTCAGATTTATTCTTCTTGGCTCTCTATATTTGGGTCCCTTCATCAGGAGTAATTTCAGATCCTTATCACTCACCACATCAAGGTCACCAGTCACAATATGTTTGCATGGTGTATAGATAAAGTTCGACGATTCACAATCACAACTATAGCCTCCTGACGTGTATAAGTTCCAGTCAAATTCCTGGACAGCATTGGAGTAATTAAAAAAGCGTTCGGTGTCCGGTTATTTTGTTTAGTTTGACCTAACGAAACGCGAACGGAACGAAATGTAAACGCGTTTCAAACGCTTACCAAACGATTATAGGAAACGAAACGCCTTCAATATCGCTTAATTTTTATTTTATCAAAACGCGTTTCCCTCGTCAAATGCGTTTGCTCTGATCAAAACGCGTTTATAAACGCGTTTGTGAATGCGTTTTATAAACGCGTTTCGAACGCGTTTCTCCTTTCGTTCGACTCGTGCAAATTTGTGTTTTTATTTTGCAAACCAGGCCAGGAAGCCCACGTGTCGGGGCTTTTCCCAGCCGCTATTATAATCCCTGTGCTATAAATATATGTGGCATAGCCTTTAATATACAAGGGTAAAAACGTTCTGTGTCCAGTAATTCGTTTCGTTTATATATTGCGCTAAGCTTAAATCTTTTCGTTCACCAAGCGAAACACTATAGGCCTTCCCGTACCAAGCGAAATGATTAGTCAGGCATGTGATACCGAGCCGAAAAAGCGTTTCGCCTGACATTGACTCCATGCAGCTTTTGATCAACACTCAGTCGCCGAACCGTTGTACAAAGAAAAAAACAGACCAAATAGTATTCTCGTCCGACGAAGCAACCGTGGTGTGGACGGTAATGCTTATTTAACAACAACAGCAATAAAACGCGCTCCGAAACACGTTTCCAAAACGCGTTTCGAAACGCGTTTTCAAAACGCGTTTTAAACGCAAGCTTAAATCTTTTCGTTCACCAAAGCGAAACAATATTTGTCTTCCCGTACCAAGCGAAATGATTAGTCAGGCGTGTGATACCGAATCGAAAAAGCGTTTCGCCTGACCTTGACTCCATGCGGCTTTTGATCAACACTCAGTCGCCGAACCATTGCACAAATAAAAGAAAGAGACCAAATAGTATTCTCGCCGGTGATGCTTATTTAACAACAACAACAATACAACGCATTCCGAAACGCGTTCATAAACGCGTTCGTGAAACGCGTTTTAAGCGAAACGAAACGAAAGATAAATGAACATACCGATCATCAAACGCGTTTGCGAAGTATAAACGCGTTCTTTGAGAAGCAAACGAAACGAATACAAAACGCGTTCAGAACGCTATTGAAACGCGTTTCAAAAGCTAATAGAACGATAAAATACGTGAAAAACCAGACACCGAACGCTTTTACCCCTGTATACCATCAAGCGCCTTCACTCAAAGTTTCTCAAATTGGCGATACATATCGCATGCTGGTAAGCGTGCAAGATCTATGGCGTTACGTTTCGTAACTTATGTCTAATTCCGCTTAACCCAGGGCTAGGGATCGTATGAAGCCATGTGCTTCAAGATCCTCATGGTGCTCATATGAACAGTCACAATCAAAGCGTGACTGAGATACATCATTCTCTAGATGACGACTTTACAACGAACATCAGATGGAATTAAGAATACTGATCAGCGATACGGATTTGATATTTTTGGAACATCATGATGTCCTGTCGGCATCATTGAAAACTGTTGACCGCTTCTCTCTTGCAGGAAATTAGCCTATGTTTATGTATACTATGATTGTCTTTTCGAATTTGGTGATAATGCTGTTATATGGAATTTGGAAAAGGAGTTTGGATTATGAATGCGGATATTCTTTAATGGACGACGGCTGAATTATGAATGACGGACCAGACGCTTGTGATTTGCAAGATCACGGTCAATTAAAGTGACCAGAAGACTATACTGTGAAGTCATGTGGCTCTGTCAGTATGTCGGCACCTCTTCCCACTTCCCGTATATGCGTTGTAATTTTTACCTGTATATGGCGGGGTTCTGCTGGTGAACGTTTCGTCCCCGAGGCCCATCCCCTGTACAGACCTTTTGGTCTTTGATATATGTTGGCATTGTGGGAAGTTGATGCTGGGTCGACATCGGGCCTTACAGACTAGTCTTTTGTGTTAAATGTCGTCATTTTCATCTGACGACGATACAGCTCACCAATCCCCAGTGTACGAGTTGCCACAGCGACACAGCTCACCAATTACCAATATACGAGTTGTCATAACTGTTCCATCATAGCTCTCTTGATTTGTATCTAATACCGCTTATGCCGGTGCTAGGGACCGTGTGGTCATGTCATCCAAGTTGCCACATGAACAAGTACAGTAAAAGCGTACCTGAGATACAACACATATCACGAATCGTTAGATTCTTGGTATGTGCTTTAGAATAGGTTAACCAGAAGACTATACTGTGAAGTCATGTGGCTCTGTCAGTATGTCGGCACATCTTCCCACTTCCCTTATATGCGTTGTAATTTTGAAACAGTGCAATTTTCCGTGCAGTGAGAATGTGCATATTCAAATACCTTGAACTTCCTGTAACGGTTCACCGAATGTGTGTATTCGAGCTGCTTCAGTACTGTTTCTATACAATGTCTGTATAATTCCAATCTGAGTCAAACTCAAACAGCCAACTTTATATTTAGTATTCAGATAAATGTATGCACAGAATGAAAAAAAGTCGCTTACTTCCTTCTATTCTTCCCCATCCAGAAATGAAACAATGGTTGGAAATGACGAATTGTGGGTCCGGGAGACAAACCGGTCCTGTGTGGGCGTTAAATTTGATAGGGGTGGAGAGTTCAAGCAGGGCAACATCATTAATGCTGTGTCTCCCTCTCCTACCATACCGAGGATGGGTAATCACTCGGCGAACAGAATGCCTCACTTCCGTTTGGTCTGTTGATGCTTTGTTACGATCCCCAACATATACCGTCAGAGAATTATGAGAGTAGCTCCTGGTAAAATATTATAATAGAAACTTTAGAAATTTGCCGCTACAATTGTTCAGTCAAAGAACCACTAATGGGTTTCAATAATCCGTGGACGATTTTTAGTGAATGAGTAACAAGTTTGAACTCATTCAGTTGTTTATTGGGGGTTACAGTTCTTCTATTCTCCGAGTCCAACGCATACAATGCGAACAAATTGTGTTGAAGCCATATTAGCACCAGCATTGTGCTGAAAATAACCCAACTTGTATAAAATAAACACGAATTGGTGTTTAAAACGATACAATTTTCTGTTGATATGTTGATTTCAAAACGGTAATAATTCCAACACAAAATATTCGTGCTGAAGCCATTTTAGCATCAAAAGCAATACATTTTTTTCGCAGTGTATGTTTGATTATAATCTACAGCACACATATGAAAATTTGAGGGGCATATGCCTCAGTCACCTTCTCTACCGACAAAACATCAGCATCCAGTGTAGATCCAAAGCGCAGCAATATAACTCACACATGATTTGAAATCATAGCCATGGTACACATTATTCTCTGTCTTGTCGGTGTAACACCTGAACACATCATTTTACATCTAGATTTGAGAAATAATCTTGGGAGGCACACTTAAACCGCCAAATCCAAGTGCAATTTTTTCGCTTATTTTTCTAAATGTAGGTCTACAAATGTTTTTGATAGTCCAAACTCTGTATCAAAATGCACCCCTCGCATGCTGAAAGTTTAGATTTATGAAAAACCATTATTATGGCCTTGTAAGCAGTGAGTTCCACCTTTTTCATCAGTCAAATAATACAGTTATTAAAATTCTGAAATATACTGGCAAAATTTGCCAGAACTGATTACAATACCCCACCCAGCCAACTCCATCCCTAGTGCCTACCCCCAGACCCCTATTACGGCTTCGACCTTAAGGCAATAGAGGACGTTCATTTCTAGATGTTGAATGGTTTTTTCATTTCAGTATTTTTTCATCAGGTTGAGAGAAGATGATCCATGAAAAAAAAATAAGGGGTCACCATACTCGTTAAAACAATATGGCATCCAAATGCAGGTATACCACTTGAAAGCCATAACACTGAATACATAATAAAATTGAATTGTTTCTTGCTTGACGCTCAATAAATTAAACTTCCCAAAGTCAAATTTTCCCCATTTTGCTATATAATACTAAACACATATAGTTTTTGCTGAATATGTAATAACAACAGGAGGACATCATAATTTCTTAGAAAATATTAGCAGTATAACAGATAAACTGAGCCTTTCCAGTCCTATTTCCGGGAGGGGTTGGGAGCGAGGAATCGGGGTGGGGGTATGGTATATTATTGGAGATTCATTTGTTAGCCATTTACAAGTTTCCTTTTTTGTTGAAATTGACTAAGAGTGAATTTTGGCGGATGTCAGGGGCCTAATTTTCAACCTCGGGAGCACTTTGCATCTTCCAACCATTGAATCTAAAATGCCAACTTTTTCATTTATATCCCATTTCTGGGTACTTTTGTTAGGAAATCCAGCTTGTTTTGAATAATTCGACAAATCAATATGTTGTAACCCCATAAGAATAGGAAAATTAACGTCCTCTACTCCCTTAAGCGTGCCTCTTTCTTTATTTCGAAACCAAATAATACGCTCAACTGTTTAAAACGAACATCTTACAACGTCCCGTTGAGCTGTAATACCAACACGAGCATCACATCATTTAATGTAACGTCAAAACATTTATACCGTACCTGACACAATGATGAGCTGTAAGAATCCATTTTGGAGAAAGTATAGATCCACCACAGGCAAACCTGCCTTCTCTGTGCAAGCGTATCTGCCATCTCCACTCCGCGGCATGGGCATCGTTCCCAGCCAGGATGAAGGAAGAGACTGGCCGAGGGCCTCGTAACCCACAGTCTGTTAAATAAATACATTGAGTTTTTAGACCAGGTCCATTTAGGTGAAGTTCACAGATTTATGTCTCAAAACTGAAATTCACAGTTTGGTCAAAAATATTATCGTTATGGTATCAATTTTTAACTACATTTTTCGCCTGTCAAATCTGCTACATTGTTTGATCCCAGTCTGTTCTAATATGTGTGGTTATGAAAAATTTCAGTCTGAGTTAGGTACACAACCTCCAATGTTCTAACCAACCTCAATCAGACACTGCACACATTTTTTTATTAATATTGCCAATTTATATTGGATATCACTGCGAAGCATGAAGTAGTGACAATGGCAATTCACCGTGCAGTACTGCAATATTTTAGCTCAGGTTGTACAATTAACTTACCATTTTGAAAACACTCAAGTTGAAAAACAGTGCACAATCTGCAGAAAAAATGTGAATATATGACCAGGTTTCATCAAGCTGAACACTTATTCATCAAACAAAAACTACTGTAATATAGTCCCAAGAAGTAAGAAATGTATTTCTATCAAACTCTAGGTTTCATGCACCATCACTATGAAAGAATGACGATTTCACATTACAACCAATTTATTTGCTGAATTTCAACCGCGTGAATATGAAATATTTTTGAGTGATAATAAATTAGATGAGTCAGAAGGAGAGGATAAGTGCACCGAAACAGCCAGTATATCTCCTGAACGCCCCAGGACAACACAACTGAATGTACTCTGCATGGTCCACTGTCAGCTGACTAATATCGTGAAATTCGATATGAAGCTGGTCTGGGTGAGACAAAATATCAAACATCACCTTGTCGTATTTCCTAATGATTTGAAACTAAACTGAACTAAACGATCAAAGCTGAATGGATTGCTTCAAAAATTCCACGATTGGCTGAATGTTGTCCCATCTTTTTCCCAAAGCCAATGAAAATACATGGTTCCGGTTTTAAAATTTGAATTAATCAATTAGATGCATTGAAATTGGAAGATATTCCTTCGTGCACTGGGGGTTCTATAACAATCTATTGTGGTCAGCTTATACCGGTCCTATCTAATAAGATACACAAACGAAAGATATCAAAACAGATGTGATGTCTATATTGTCTATCCCAGATGAACACTTACCCTTTTGCCATGAATGCAAATCCCTTGAGTATGGAGGTTGTGTTGCTGGGTGCCAGTTTCCATCCGAGCTCAAGTTCAATGACAGGAGTTATTTGAAAGAGTCCACTACAAGCAATATGACATCAGCACTTGAGAAATAATAAGATTGATTCACAGCCAGTAAATATCATTTCTAAAGAAATATCATACCTATATATAGTTCGTCGCAGACAGAAGCGCACTGTTTCATACCTCGCTAAATCTATTGACGAATTAATAAATGCAACATTTCATGTTGCATGTTGAAACACTTCGAAGAAATACAGCAGTTGCAAGAATGGCTATATGTTAACAACAAAAGTCACCACTCGATGATGATGATGATGATGATGATTAATTGAACTATCGTATTAAGAAAATGTCAGTCACTCATTCATCTGCTGAATCTATTCAGCGTGTCAATATCAATTCCTATCTAACCAAAATGAGAATCGGTGCAACTGCTGGTATGTAAATTCAATTCCACTGATTGGTCAAAATAAGTATTTAATAATAAATTTTATAACTTGGGCCCTATAGGACAGACAAAAATGTGAATTCACTACCTTGATCCTTCCGCTCGACAAAAGCTTTCTCCAATTTCACGACTCATGCTTTCTGTGTAGCAAAGCGGTTGCCATTCTCCGTTTATCAGGGCTCCTGCAACGCCATCTGCTCTCTTCTGAACTACAGAATCAATAGGAACAATGTTGATGGTTTGTTGTGTCCTCATTTCAGCCTAAATCTATGATGTATTATTTTCTAGTTTTCCTATTCAAAAACTATCTTGTCAGGTGCTTGTCAGGCTGCATCACAGGATGCAATTCCCATGTAGAAATAATAAAACGATCAAATGTTTTTGGAACATACCTCTGTTTCATGTTTTCTGAAGTTAAAGACGGTCAACTAGATTAGGTGGTTCAGAATACGATTCTTGGCCTACCTTCACGAGACAGTCACAAACAATCCAAACCAGCAGATGTCAACAAGGAGCTATTTAAGCCCCATATAATTTAACGGTTTTTTTATAAATGACTTGGAGCGAGATGCAAGATTTGTGAAATATTGACGATGTCTCGCGTCTAAAACGCAACCATATGACTCCACAGGATGCTTCACACGGCACCTCACACTCAGACACGAGAATACAGTGGATTCTTGGACGTAGCCTTAGTATCTCAGCCGCGCTTTTATTGAAGATTTTTATGTGGAGACTATGAAGATTCCACACAGCCCCTAGCATACTCATACATGGGTTCGTTAATGATAGAAATAGACACATTTTGAGCTATACCCCAGGTACACACATTTAAAACCATGGCTCCATGGGAGTTGGAAATGACACATTGAAGGATATATATATATACACCTTCAATGGATTTGAACGAAACTACAGATAACCTTAACGACACATCAGATCTGTAAATATACAGCGGACCTTCTCTCTCGTCGACTTTACGACAAGAGAGATGATTGCAATTTGAATATAATAAACTATCCCTTTCTGGAAAGTAATATTCCAGTGGGACCTGCATGTGACCACGTATACATGCCTCGCCTACTAGCATTTGCTAAATCCTAATTGTATTGTGGCGAATTTAATCAACGTCACAAAACATTACTGCAGAAACTTGTAAAACAGGGCTATACCGCCAAGCGCCTCCACTCAAAGTTTCTCAAATTTGGCGACACATATTGCATGCTAATAGCAAAATACGAGCGAAGCGTGCAAGAACAATGGCGTTACGTTTCATAACTTTCGTCTAATTCCGCTTAACCCAGGGACCGTAAGAACTCATGTACTTCAAGATCATCATGGGGTTCATATGAACAGGCACGATCGAGGCTTGACTGAGATACATTAATCCCTAGATAACGACTACAACAAAGATGATATGGTTTAACAATATTGATAAGCTACACGGACTTGATATTTTTGAGACATCATGATGTCTCGTCGACATCACTGAAGACTCTTGATCGTTTCTCTCTTGTAGACAACTAGCCTATGTTTATGTATACTTCACTTTCTTTATGGGTTCGTGACAATTAGCTCAGGAGGTCGTCTATTTCTATAAACATAACATTTCAGCGAGTTTTAACCAGTGGATACAAATAAAATCATCCAGTGGTTCAGCAGTATTATGATGAAAACACTTGCTTCAAAGTGGCAAACCATCATACACAAAAAAAAACAGTACTTGGGTTAGTTGCACAGACAACCAACCAAGACATAAAAATGTCCAAGAATGACATTTTTTAAACTTTTACCATGTCTCGTATCCACTATCCTGACCACTGTGGATCAATTTTGAAGTCAAAATAATTATGCCAGATTGGGAACAATACAGTCGATAAATTGTAATGCCACTAATGCTCGCTTTTTAAATTCGAAGCCCATATGCAATAGCCTATGCAAAAGCCTATAGCCTATGTTTATGTATATTATGATTGTCCTTTTGAATTTGGTGCTAATACTGTTATATGGAATATGGAATAGGTCTTTGGATTATGGACGCGGATATTCTCTAATGGACGACGGCTGAATTATGAATGACGGACCAGACGCTTGTAATACCATCAAACATGGAAGTTTTACTTAAGAAGAAGAGCCAGAAATACACATATCCCCACCGGATTTAAAAAGAAGTCAGATCAGAGAAAACAAGAAAGTACTAGTACTTATTTGAAATCACTCAGTAGTAATATAGAATAGTGGGATACACACGTAATTTCGGGTTGGAATTACAAGCGTCTAGTCCGTCATTCATAATTCAGCCGTCGTCCATTAGAGAATATCCGCGTCCATAATCCAAAGACCTATTCCGTATTCCATATAACAGTATTAGCACCAAATTCAAAAAGACAATCATAGTATACATAAGCATAGCCTTGTTTCCTGCAAGAGAGAAGCGGTCAACAGTTTTCAATGATGCCGGCAAGACATCATGATGTTCCAAAAATATCAAATCCGTATCGCTGATCAGTATTCTTAATCCATAATATTCGTTGTAAAGTCGTCATCTAAAGAAGACTGGTATTCTTAATTGTATAAGAAGAGCAGAGATGAATAAATTTGTGACTGCAAATTTGTAATTTTCAATATTTAGTTTAAGCTTTCGAGGTCTACTGTACTTATTCTCATAGAAAAGCATGGTAACTGAACAGAACGAACTGCATGAAATGATCATATACAAGTAGAGTAACTGAACTGATCATGTATGTACAGGATGATACAACGAAGATATTGAAATCCTTACAGAGGTATCTCTCTGTTAACCCTACCTGGGGGTCCCCCCCACCCCCACCCCGTACCAAACTTTCTGCGCTATCTCCGGAACGCCAAAAAATAGAGAGCTGAAACTCCGTGACTTTATAGTTGATCATATTGGGGTCATTTTGAGCCTATCGCTCCCCCCCCCCCTCCAAAAGCCCAGGCCAGATAGGGTTAACTTCTGCCAGTAAATTGTTCATTAGAAAGGCTTAATAATGTTATCAATAAAATACAGACGTGTTCAGGAAGAGTCATCCCATTACATAAATTGGTGTTATATACTAGAGGTGGAAAAAAAATGAAGTTTGACTATTAAAAAGCAACTATTCAAGCATACTCAGAAAAACTAACTTGTAATGCCTGACGTCGTACGGCTTAACTTTCTCACTAAAACAATAAACCTATATACGTATTGAAGAACTACATACATCGCATTTCTATTAAACAAAGAAATAAATTCCATAAATCTGTTCTGATGTTTATCCCAATTCAAGGCAACATTAAAAGGGTGGTGGAAAACGATGCCGCATTACTGACAAGAAGGCGTATGACCCCGCAAACAAATATACTGACAGTATTTGTCCAAACATCATAAGAACCAAAAGTGATCCTTTTGATGATTTGTATCCCAGCCACGCTTTTGTTGTAGATGTTCATGTTGTTGAATTTATATGGATATAGAGGGACGCCTCGCATGTATCCGTTTGAGTTTCACATTTGCCCTAATCAGTTTTGGAAGCTTGTTATTTGATTCAATGTCAATTCACGGGTTTGATCGGTACATGTACATATATTACAATTATATTGAGATTGGGGGCGTATCTGCTAATTGAGCGGAAGCCAGGAAATACTGACCGCTGTATGTTATAGACCGCTGTATGTACTTGAAGTGGTCAGGAAACACTGACCATTGAAGATAGCTGATGGTTAATACAGTGACTGGTACGAGCGAGAGGTTTGTCACATCAGGTCAATTGTATACTTGAATACAAACCTGATTTACGCTGTATGTTATAGAAATGCATATAAATGAATTGTCTTCTGTTAAATGGATTAGTAAGAGTTTGAATCAGATGAGTATTTGTGCGCGGTTATATATTTTGGGGAGATCTTGCAAACCTGAACGTCTATTTAATATGATAAAGCTATACATGTATATTATTTGAATCATTTGGTCAAACAGGCCAGCTCTGTATGAGTAATGACCAGCGCTCAAGTGTCCATTCCGGTAGTTTCCCTAATTAAGTGTTTGAGTTGTGAGAAACTGAAGTTTAGACCTGCCCTGCGTTAAGTACTTTGTTTACTCTGCTGTATAAAAGTTTGATGTATATTACACTAGGCTAAGCATTAACACCATTGCTTCATCTGTACAGACGTTTTTGGTTATCATGATTTGCTGTACTTTGTCTATGTTATGATGCAGAAGTAAACAACAACAACCTCTGTTTATCTCAACGAGTTGTCTTGTAGTTCTTTGGATTCACCGAAGACGAACCTACAGAAAGGGTTATGTGGAGAAGATCCCCGTTGTCTTATCTCTTTCGCGCAAGCCCATAAATTGCGGATAAGACGCAAAAAGTCCACATTGGCGACCCCGACGAGACACTACAAGTCGAGACAAGTATGGCGGATCAGGCCGTGCGAGTTCAAGATCTGCAGGCCATAGCACAGGGCGTAACAACGTTAGTGAACGCCGTGCGTGCTGACAATTCCGCTCACGAACAAATCACGAGTACAACGGGAGAGGTTACGAAATCATGTTGCGGCCATTCGTAAGCGTGACGGATACATTCCAGCTGATGAGCACGAATGGCTGGATGAATTTGAGTCGGTAATACAAGCTATATGGGACATTGACGGCAGTCCGGCACATATTGAATCACGGAGGGCAGATGACGTGAACGCTCACGTGGAAGGTCGATCATCTCGTTCAGATATCTTGTCTGGCGTGAATGTGGACGAACCGGTACCAATGGAGGTCGATACCTCCAGACATCCTATCGACCGGTAGCTGAAGGACACACATGCCATTAAGGATGCGGGCCCCACGACAGAGCTGTGAATCTCGTGATATCCGACCTCGGGGTATCGGAACTGTTGGGCTATGCACTGGCCATCGCGTCACGCCCCTCGGACTTCTCAACTTTTCTCCAATCTACCATTATGTAGTTCTTGCGAACTTTGACGGCGTGCTGCAAACGATTGCGTTTGGCACTTTGTGTTTCAGAATAGGTGGCAATGGGCCTATGGAACGTGCTGTTGATTTGGCGCGGAACTGTAGGACGGTGCTGGATTACGGCGGAGATACCATGGAGAGGATGTGGGCTACGGCAGCAGTTCAGCAGGCTTGATGCCTGTAAAAACAGATAAGCTTTTCGTCACACCTTCCGCTCCTCTCGTCTTTTTGCATTGAACTCTCCTTCTATTCCTGCATTCAATGAAGTAGTCACCCGGACGGTGACTAGTGCACATGTTTGGTTCCGGTGCTTTGACTATGATGGCGTTTGCAATCCTCTTCAACTCTTCCTCATGGGAGCTCTCCTTGAACTGCCTTGTAATTCTGACTGGATGGAATTCCAAACTGATGTCCACAACTGCCATGAGTGATGTCTATCTTAGTGATAAGATGATCGACCCAAGCACTGTTCCTTCCTATAACAGCGACATGTTTCTCCTCTTCCTTGGTGACGTGACGGCGTGTGCCAGAAACCTCTAGAACGAGTCCATTCCGTGGAACAATATCTACAGGTACAGTTTGATTCGTTTCATTTAACAGAGCCTTGTAAATGGCCGTAATGATTGAAAAAATAACTGTGTTGTAATATATTCTCTGCCTGGACTTCCCTGAACTTTCTGTCTGACGTTGTGAAGTTCCCACTGATTGACAATAGTGCGTGTGATGAACAGTGTGTAATTTGCAGGAATGGGTCATGCCCTTACGAACTCAAAGACATTGTACTCTGATAACTTTCTTGGAACATTTTGGACTGAATCCCCAAACAGGTTGGTAACATGTATTGGACAATCATGTTATATATGCCATAATCGTGCCTTATATGAATTGTTGACATCTCTCGTATATTGTGCATGTTTTGTTTATTATTGATAATACTGCATGCCCGGTGGAGTTGATGAGTCAATGGTGAAATTGGTAGATTGCATGAATTGCTTTGTGACTAGTAAATTTAGTGATTTGCAGATTGATAAATCTAGCCTTTGAAGTTTGTACGATAATATTGTGACGTGGTTCCACAATGATTTTT
>JAVTVY010010342.1:0-48470 GCA_036873755.1 Hanleya hanleyi | reverse complement strand
AGGACACCTTTAAGAAGCTCATTACTGATTTCATCTTCGCCTGGGCTCTTATTATTGCCTAATAATTGTAGAGCGTCTAGTATTTCTGTAGCTGTTATTTTGGTGTTTAACGTGACATTGATAGCGGGGTCTTCGACATGTTGTTCGTTACAGTTTGCAGATTCCGTCAAATGCGGTTTACCTAACAAGTTAATAAAATGATTCGCGAGTAACTGACTGTCAATAGGGATTTCTGCTGTTTGCTTTTGGTTACCTCCTAATTCCTTTAAAAGCCGCCAGTAGTAAGATGCGTCGTTTTCCTGAGCGTCTTGTAATTTATCTATAAGATTTTGATAATACTCGGACTTCTTTTTCCGAACCATTTTTTTATATTCTTTCTTAGCCTTGTAGTAGGATTGTTTACGGTCCAGCGTATTTTCCTCGTTATAGGACAGGTATCGGCTCTTCATATTATGTTTAGCATTTTTACAATCCCGATTGAACCATTTGTTTTTTTTAGATGCTTTGTTGACCTTGACTTGAACAGTAGCCTTAGCATTAAGGAAATGTAAGATGTTAGTGAAGTCTGTTAGACTTTGATGTGCGCCAGCACTACTAACAGGATATGGCCGCATTATAAAGTTGTCAAATAATTTTCTTGACTCTCCGCTTTTTAACTCCTGTTTAATTTTGTCTGGGCTTGTTTTGTTCCATTTTCTTTTAAGCCTGATTTTGTTATATTTCACTGTTGTCTCGAACTGCTGCTTAACTGGAATTACTTTAAGTTGTAATAGGGAGAACAGTTGACAATGATCCGATAAATGTACTAAAGGGAATACATGGAAATATTTAACATAATTTATGAGCTGTTCAGACACAATAATGTAATCGTTGGTGCTTCTACCATTATACGTGTGACAGGTAAATTTACCAAATTCGTCACCTACGGTTCTACCGTTCAATATAAGAAGTTTGTTATCAGTGATGTGTTCCATTAATTTACGCCCGAAACTATTGACAGTTTGATCCCGGGAGTGTCTTCCAGTGTGAACTGAGTTGAATGCATCATCGGGGAGATCTGGGAGATGTTTTGACCAGTGTGTAGATAGTATTAGTTCGCTAAGTGAACCGATCCTTGAATTAAAATCCCCACCTAGCATTATGTGACCTTTGTTATTAAATTTACTAATAACGTTGTCTAGTTCCTCAAACGGGTCTGGACCAGAGTAATATTTCCAAAATGGAGAGTTCTCAGGACGTATGTAAACAATACCTATATATAAGTCGGTATTAATGTTAATACAGTGAGATGAAACCTTAATCCAAACCATAACTTCAGATACATATATTACATTAATATCGAGGAAAGATTTATACAGAACACCGATACCACCCTTTGGTCGCCGGCAAGACGAACTACAGGAATTAAAATTCTTAAATGTGTAACCTGGAATGCTAACAGCAAAATCAGAACGTTGCCAGGTTTCCGTTAAACCAATAACACTAAACTTAGTAACCGCATCATAAAAATCATGATCAGCACACTTTGCTTCGTCTAATCCCTGGATATTCCAGAACGAACAAGTAAACCAATCCATTAACTATATAGTAATACTGATCGTATCAGAAACCCTGTCACAGGCCATATTTCATATGTAATGTTTATCTTATTGAACTTATATATAAAAAAAAAAGTTATATATGCATATAAAGATATACATACACCCATGTATACATGTACATATACACATGCGTACAACCCATATATAGAACATTATTAGCTATGTTTAGTTGCTCAACACCGGACTAACTGCTCATTTATAGACAGCACCAATGTGTGAGTACTGGTGACGACACCTTGACAGTATATAACAGGTAGAGTATACGATGCACATGTACTTAAATTGACCAAATGTGCCAATAACCTGTAAAGTACGCGCCTTAAACATTTATGTCAAGCATTCCAGTGTCATCATATATCACCGTTATATGGAAAAATATTGCGTAGGTCTATATGATAGCCTGGCTTGGTTAGGGCGACCGGGCAACTTTACATGTACCCAGATCTAGCTTGCGAGTTCGCTGCTGGGTATTACAGCAGTCTGAAAGAAGTTCATAGCCCTGTATCTTTTGCCTCAAGAAATTCCATCAAGAAAGTCGTCATCAAGTTGTTACGAAGTTGAAGATTTTATTCCAGATTTCTGACATCAAAGGTGGTACAGACGATGGCCAAATGACAAACAACGACAGCCCCTAAACGTTAAATTTAGACCTAAAGTTTCTGATACATTTCATCGAGACGGAGTTCCAAAATTGTCTGCTCTAGGTAAATCGGGCTGTATATTTATACCATCGACTGACCGATACAAACAACATATTTTTCATACTTGTTTGGACATTTCAAATCAAGAACATGCAATTTCGTAAACAGAAAAGAAAACATTACGGGTTTATCGAGTACCCTCACAGCATGTTAAATGATGAGAACTGCGAAACACAGATTTGTGAACTGGGTTAAAAACATCCCTCCATACTTTTAACATTCCAAACAGGATACTGAAGTGTCAAACAAATCATAACATTTACCGGGGTATTACGACGTTACAAAACCATACAGGCAGGCATCATATATGACAGCAAGACTATCAAGCAATATTTAATTGTAGAAAACCAATTATCATAAGATGCTGATATCTTACATATCTCCACATTCTAAGTTGAATGGCACCTTGTAAAGTGCCATACAACTACAATAAGGCAGCAAGAACAATAATGAAATGTCGAAGAATAGTCCATTATGAACAGCCAAGGTCGTTATCAGAAATATCGGACGAATACCGGAAACAATTTATTCAATTACCGTAGTCCATATTCATTGCGTAAGGCCACAAGGCCATATTTACTATCATTGCTCAATGAATGTACTCTAGGTATGTGGGACACGTGCCAGTCACTGACAAGTGTGGACGTGTCAAAACAATGCGCTCAAAACACAATATCAAAACAATTGCTGGAAAATTCATACATCAGCTTCAAATCCAAAATAGTTTATCAACACATTACATGTTCATGAAAATCAAACCAATTCAGTGCAAGAGAAATCATTATATATCTGAGGATCCAAACAACAATACAAAAAAAAACAAATAACCAAATATCCAGGCTTCTATGGCCTAATCAGGAATTGTGGGGGCTCATCAGCTCACACCCACCAGGCTTCCACAGCCGATTCAAAGCACGCGATTATCCTAGTTTCATTTAGCTCACACTAGCTATTATGGAAACTGATCGCGATAAATATCCTAACAAGAAAAACAATCAAAAAACATCATTGTGGATCCACATTACAAGATTCTAATACGAACTTCAAAGGCTATATTTATCAATCTGCAAATCACCAAATTTATCAGTCACAAAGGAATCCATGCAATCTATCTGTTTTATCATTGATTCATCAACCTCACTGGTTCTTTATGTACTCTGCCCTATCTAGGGTGTTCAGTACAATAAACATTGAATTGAATTGAATTGCAGTATTATCAACAATACATCAAACATGCACAATATATGAGAAATGTCAAAAGTTCATATAAGGCATTATTATAGCACATATAATATGATTGTTCAAGAGAGAGAGAGAGAAAGTTAAGGGTTAAACCTCGCGTTCAATACATGCTTACAAACCTGTCTGAGGATTCAGTCCAGAATGTTCCAAGAAATTTATCAGAGTACAATGTCTTAGAGTTCGTAAGGGCATGACCCGTTTCTCTAAATTACACACTGTTCATCACACGCACCATTGTCAATCAGTGGGAACTTCACAACGTCAGACAGAAAGTTCAGGGAAGTTCAGGCAGAGAATATATCACAACACAGTTATTTTTTCAATCACTACGGCCATTTACAAGGCTCTGTTAAATGAAACGAATCAAACTGTACCTGTAGATATTGTTCCACGGAATGGACTCGTTCCAGAGGTTTCTGGCACACGCTGTCACGTCACCAAGGAAGAGGAGAAACATGTCGCTGTTATAGGATGAACGGTGTTTGGGTCGAAATTTTATCACTGAGATGGACATCACTCATGGCAGTTGTTGACATCAGTTTGGAATTCTTTCCAGTCAGAATTACAAGGCAGTTCAAGGAGAGCTCCTATGAAGAAGAACTGAAGCGGATTGCGAACGCCATTATGGTAAAAGCACCGGAACCAAACGCGTGCACCAGTCACCGTCCGGGTGACTACTTCATTGAATGCAGGAATAGAAGGGGAGTTCAATGCAAGAAGACGAGGAGAGCGGGAGGCGCGACACCAAGTAAAATAGTCATGTGGCAGCCTTGATGTACAGGATGAAGGAAGATCCGGCTCACTTACAAATGCTGTGCTTGACCATCGCGTGTCGACAGATGAGGAACCGCCCCACCGTGCGACATTCTGCCAAGAGTTCAGACGATTATTGGTGCGTTCGCGCCCGTCCACACGAGCTGACGTGAAGAACTTGCAGAAGAAAGCCATAAGAGGGGAGAAAGGACTGCACACCACCGCGGCGTCGACGACACTGTGACACAAGAGGAGACGAAAGAAGACGACTATTCCACCATTCTGGAGTACTATCCAAAAAATTATAATAATATAGTTAAGGACCATGGGCTCCCCGCACCGACCGCAGAAGAAAGAAGGAAGAGGGAAGACGGTGGGTCCAGGAACGGCGGGCAACATGATCCAGCATCAAGACGGGTCGCCAAGGGGCGTCAGCGGCTCGTATTCTGGCTGTCGTCCCACAGTCTTGTAGTTGTATCCAAAAGACAATTGTCTTTATCCTGGCAAGCTCGCCATTGTGAAATTTGCGGTCTTCTAAGACGACAGGGCTTGTGCGCGTGATCTATAAGATGTTGTAACGCATTGGTCGTCTCAAGACACAGGGATCGTCTTCACAAAACCTGACAATAATAGATTCGAAAAGGTCCGGCTTCTAAAGATACCGAAGTCTTGACAACGTCTTTAAATGAGAGAGGATACAACGAAAACGTCTGCTGAATATTAACCACATTTATTTGTGAGAATCAATTGTGAACATATAAACCGTCTGTGTAAGTTTGACGAATGGTTTATTCAATGTGACAGTTCTGTGATATGTCTGTCCAAATAGTACTTAAGCTAAGTACATCCTTGTCGGGTTAAACTGACATTGTAAATGTATAGCGTTGTATAAAACGGAATGACCGGCATATTACAGGCAGATTGTAACACCACGTCTCCCTGATGGTAGTCCCATCTTGTATCATAGAAGCTCATGCTTCCAAAAATAGTGTGCTATCTCCAGTTTCGGAAAAATGACTGACTACAGAATAGTCTGGATGTTGATGTGGTTACCCTAGTCTGCCTACCAAATAGTGCCGGTCGTTCCTAATTTAGGTGGACTGAATCTGCAATAAATCGGCTTAATATTCAGCAGACGTTTTCGTTGTATCCTCTCTCATTTAAAGACGTTGTCAAGACTTCGGTATCTTTAGAAGCCGGACCTTTTCGAATCTATTATTGTCAGGTTTTGTGAAGACGATCCCTGTGTCTTGAGACGACCAATGCGTTACAACATCTTATAGATCACGCGCACAATCCCTGTCGTCTTAGAAGACCGCAAATTTCACACCGTGTCCAATTCGGAATCCGTGCACATGTGTGCGAGAAATGTGTTAGAGCTTTATGCTGTGACACATGTGATTACTGGGGGCACATTAAATGTGTCCAGGTTACTCCTGAAGAATATCGATGGTTACAGGGGTTGGAGAGTTTTGACTGGACATGTCCTCCCTGTATTGTATCAGTATAGTGGGGTGAGTTAAGGACGAAAATGGCCAGAATAGTTACACGCCGGACAAAAGCACCAATTTTTTTCTGGACACTCCCACGGGTACCCGGATGAATAAATGCCTAAGCTCCAAAGAATTCGTTGCACGGAACAGCTATGACGTTATGATGACGTCACCGAATGAATAAAATCTATAAATGACTGAAAAATCCTTGTTTCCTGATTAAACTTTACATACTAAGATGCTTTTAACCCATAATTCTTTCCAAATGGCAACAAACTGGCATAACTGACATTTTTATTGTACTTTGAACGGTAAAGAATATATATTTTGCCTGTTAACCTTATCTGGCCCGGGGGGGGGGGAAGTTGTGACATTCATTTAAAATCGTCACACTCAACCCAGGGTCTAGCGAATGCTACTAGGCGAGATATTCATACGCCATATGCAGGTCCCTCTGGTATATCAATGTCCAGATAGGGATAGTTTACGATGTCGAAATTGTCATCATCTCTTCTATCGCAGAGCCGACGAGAAAGAATGCCCGCTTCATTTTTATAGAGATGTAGGTCTAAATAAGATGGGCCGTTACGGTCATCTGTAGTTTCGTTCAAATCCATTGAAGGTGGATATATCCTTCACTGGGCATTTATATAGCGATTATCCACAGCAAGAAGATCGTCTATATAGCGTTTGGTGAATGAGAAGGAACAGGCTTTGAAATTGTCTGTTTTTGAAAGCATTTGCATATAGTCGTATTCATCAGATTCAGATACAGGTCAGTCAAAATGGGTGCACAATTAGTACCCATTGGATTACCTATATGCCTTTGATATATTGTATTGCCAAATTTCCCACAGATATTATCAATGAGGAATTCGAGCAACTCTATGAACAAAGAAACATCCCATGAATGATATCCCTTGTATGTAGTAGAGCCAAAATAATGCTTTCTAACATTAATATATTGGCGATCAGTTTTCTTGAACACAGATACTATTAACGAACCAAGACGTTCAATAATATCCTGATGAGGGATTGTAGTACAGAGGGTAGGGAACTCCCATATGGATACATATGTGTAGGGTATTATCTTTTTGCTTCAAGTTCTTCTGTAAGACATTTTGTGAACTGAGGTTTCTCAGTACTTGTTTTGCTTGGCGAAGGGTACTACTGTCAATATGGCGAATTGTTTCAACGACCTTGTTCTTGGTGAGGTCCAGCCAGTCTGCGAGTAATGTGGGTTCAACTTTTTCTCGCTTTGACCACTCAATAATCTGGTCTTCCAGTGCAGCCAGAGCCATTTTCTGGTCCGCCTTCAGTTTTATTGTCCTCATGTCTCTATATTTAGGTCCTTTTATCAGGAATGCTTTTAGGTCTTTGTCACTCACTTTATCACGGTTACCAGTCATAAAATGCTTGCATGGTGTATAGATAAATTAAAACACATATAAGGGAAGTTCGACGATTGATAATCACAACTATAGGTACAGACATGTATAAGTTCCAATCAAATTCCTTGACAGCATTATTGTAATTGAATATATTGGTGTCTATAGTATGTTTATATAAGATCCAGTGGGGTTCTGTAAACTTAAAATAGTTTGGTACAGTGCTGCGTTCCACTGGATCATTCAGGATTCATGGTAAATTGATAATGTCCAGTCCTTTATCCAAGTAGTTGAGACGATTATGGGAAGGTTTGATTATGTTCACTAGATGATACAATCGAAAATACGCTACATCTTCACTAACTTTAGTGATTGTGGGTCGTACAATATTTCCTGAAGACACAGATCGTTGAGTATCTCTGGCTATTATATTTAAATCTCTTCATAACGCATACAGCACTGTACACAAGTTATGTATAATGTTTGTGTTAGTTAAACCCACTAAAAAGTAATTTAAAGTGACATGATCGTGAAGCAACGTACTATTGAACGTTTTCCAACCATGGCTGCGATATCTCCAGGGGGGAACTCTGCAGTATTCGAGGCCATAATATGGCATTCATTCAATATGACACTGTATCGAGTTGTTATTTCAAATGTTGTAATATATCTTTGCCATTTAACCCTACCTGGCCATGGGGGTGGGCAATTCTTGTTCTTGTTTTTTGCTCTTATACCCGGAACACACAACACTGAGAGCTGAGACTCCGTGACTTTGTAGATAATCATATTGGGGTCATTTTGAGGCTATTTGCATGACCCCCCATGAATGGATCACGGAGGATCATGGGGAAATTCAAAATGGCGGAACGGTGGGGTACCAGAAAAGTGATGTTTTCGTCAGATTTCTTCAGAATTTTAGCTTTTCTGCGTAGAGAAGTGGGTGAAACCTATTTTATTTCATACCAGATTATTATTTACTAATTTATCAAGCAGTGTTTTGTAAGAAAAAAAAATGCAAAATTCAAAAATTCTGACAGAAAAATCGCCAAAAAGGCTTTTTTTAAAATGACGTCACAGTTACGTCATCATGGCGGCCAATGTGGATTTGGATTTTTTTGCATTTTCTTGTAGAGCTTGACCTAAATATATAGTGTGGTAAGTTTCAGCCCTCTATCAATAGCGTAGTAAAAATATATAGTTATAGGCACTTTTTGAAACCCCCCCGACCCCCCAGGTCAGATGGGGTTGAGGCAAGATAGGAATCGATGTTTTTTATTCCGGTTTTTATGGAAACGAGGAAAATATCCCCATATATTCCTCATACATATACGTTTGGCACTGAAAGCAGGAATTGATGTAATAAAAAATGTACAGGAGAACTCTTGATATTTGGACTGAAATTTTCAATACACGACGTCATCATGACGTCATAATCATCAAATAATTTCACTAGCTGACACTAAAAAGATACAATTCTGACACGTATACGCCACTGATCAGTATATACCACATGTAACAATATTTTGGTGAAATTTCCTGATGTCATGACGTCATTATGACGTCATTAGAGCTTCCTGTTCATCAAATATTTTGGAGCTTAGATTTTCCTGAACCAGTGGACCCATGCGGTGTTTGTGTGAAAAAAATGGTGCTTTTGTCCGGCGTGTAACTATTATTTCGCTATCTCACCCCACTACTACGAGAACTATTCCTTTTGCAAATGTTAGATGTCGATTAGGAACATCATCAATTTCGGTTTGAATGAGATGGAAAAATTACCGCGACTTTCAGAGGGTCAGGAAAAGGACAAATAAAATGACTCAACTAAGTTTTGAAGAACCTACAAGCAAAATTATCCATTTCGCTTGAAGCACGTGGCCGTACATACATTTTCGACTCTGCACGTGTGCACAAATGATCGCAGAATTCTGTCAAAATACAAGCGTCTAGTCCGTCATTCATAATTCAGCCGTCGTCCATTAAAGAATATCCGCGTCCATAATCCAAAGACGTATTCCATATCCATATAACAGTATTAGCACCAAATTCAAAAAAACAATCATAGTATACATAAACATAGGCTAGTTTCCTGCAAGAGAGAAGCGGTCAACAGTTTTCAGTGATGCCGACAAGACATCATGATGTTCCAAAAATATAAAATCCGTAGTGCTGATCAGTATTCTTAATCCATAATAATAGTTGTAGAGAATGATGTATCTCAGTCACGCTTTGATTGTGACTGTTCATATGAGCACCATGAGGATCTTGACGTACATGTGTTCATACGGCCGCTAGCCCCGGGTTAAGCGGAATTAGACACAAGTTACGAAACGTAACGCCATAGATCTTGCACGCTACGTTCGTATTTTGCTATCAGCATGCGATATATATCGCCAAATTCGAGAAACTTTGAGTGGAGGCGCTTGGTGGAATAGCCCTGCTTTATCAGTTTCTGCAACAATGTTTTGTGACGTTGATTAAAATCGTCACACTTAACACAGGATCTAGCCAATGCTACTAGGCGAGACATGTATACGCCATATGCAGGTCCCACTGGAATATTACTGTCCAGAAAGGGATAGTTTAGATGTCGAAATTGTAATCATCTCTTTTGTCATAAAGTCGACGAGAGAGAATGCCCGCTTCATTTCTGTAGAGATATAGATCTAAATATGATGTGCCTGTAGGCCTATCTGTAGTATCCTTCAAATCCAGTGATGGTGGATATATATCCTTCACTGTGTCATTTATATAGCGATTATCCACAGCGAAGAGATCGTCTATATAGCGTTTGGTGAATGAGAAGAAAGGGGCTTTGAATGATCGGTGTTTGAAAGCGCCTGCATATAGTCATATTCATAAGAGAACAGATACAGGTCAACCAACAGGAGTGCACAATTAGTACCCATTGGAATACCTACATGCTGCTGATATATTGTGTTGCCAAATTTCACATAGATATTTTTGATGAGAAATTCAAGCAACTCTATAAACAAAGAAACATCCCATGTATGTCATGTCTTGAATGTAGTAGAGCTAAAGAATGCTTTATGGCTTCCGACATTAATATATCTAGGATAAGTTTTTTGAACACAGATACTGTTAATGAAATTAGACGGTCAATAAGGTCCTGATGAGGGATTGTAGTAGAGAGAGTCGAGGAATCCCATGTGGATACATGTCTGTACGTTATGCGACCTTTAGCATCAAGTTCTTCCGTAAGACATTTTGAGTTTTTCAATATCCACATACATTCAAGGCCAGAGTTTTTAGAAATAGTGGCGCAATACCTTTCCCAAAATGCTTTTACCTCCTGAAGGGCCCTCGTCAATAGAGTTGAAAGAAGCTTGATGGTGCAGCTTCTAGAACCAACTATGAATCTAGCTTTGTATGGTGATTTATGCATTTTGGGAGTCCAGTAGAGTTTTGGTATGTCGATATGATTGGTTGGAAGACAAATACCTCTTTCCCTGAGAAACGTTTTGTGATTGTTAAATAAATCGTCCAGAGTAAATGAAGCTTGGGAGTAAGTAGGCGTGTTTGATGATGATATGTCTACACTCAATTCTTTAACCAGCACCTGGTAATAGTAATATTTACATATGAATATTATATTATTTGGAGCTGTGTCTGGTGGAACTATGACGAATTTACTCTGGAGATTTGCTAGAACTTCTTGCGAATTGAGGTTTCTCAGTACTTGTTTTGCTTGGGGAAGAGTACTTCTGTCAATATGGCGGATTGTTTCAACGACCTTGCTTTTGGTGAGGTCCAGTTAATCAGCGAGTACTGTAGATTCAACTTTTCTGGGTTAGACCAATCAATAACGTACTGTTCCAATGCAGACAGGACTACCTTCTGGTCGGCCTTCAGATTTATTCTTCTCGACTCTCTATATTTAGATCCTTTCATCAGGAGTAATTTCAGGTCCTTATCACTCACCACATCAAGGTCAACAGTCACAACATGTTTGCATGGTGTATAGTTAAAGTTCGACTATTAACAATCACAACTATAGCCTCCTGATGTGTACAAGTTCCAGTCAAACTCCTTGACAGCATTGGAGTAATTGAATATTTGGTGGCTATAGATTTAGTATACTTATATGAAATGCAAGGAGGTTCTGTGAACTTAAAATAGTTTGGTACAGCGTTGCGTACCTCTGGATCATTCAGGATTCGAGGTAAATTAATAATGTCCTGTCCTTTATCTAAGTAGTTGAGTTTCAAGAAAAGCCGATCTTGAGATGTTTCGATTATGTTCACTGGACGATACAACCGAAAATACGCTATATCTTGACATACTTTACTGATTTTTTTTTGGTGTTATTATATTTCCTGAAGACGCAGATTGTTGTATATCTCTGGCAACAATCTTTAAATGATTGTTGTGAAATCTCTCATATCCCCCTGCTTCTTAAATGACACAGAAGATACAGATAGTTCACCAGATTCTCCTGATGTGTTTACGGAACTGACAACTATCCGCAAGAAGAAAAAGATGACTGTGTGTCATATAAACATAATTAGTGTAAGGAATAAGCTGTCTGAACTTGAATAAAATCTTGAGGCGGAATTTAAGAGACATTTTATTAATAAATGAATCGAGAATTGGTGAATCTTTCAACTCTGCTCAATTTTCCAAAGAAAACTTTAGTCTTTACCTTCAGGATAGATGTAGTACTATGAACATTGGTGGGGTAATGGCTTATATATGTTCTGACATTCCTTCTAGACGGAGGAAAGATTTTGAAATAGTTCCATGGTTATTGAACTAACAGTAACACTGTCAAAAGAAAAGTGGTGTTTTATTGTGATGTGCAATCCACCGGATACAAGCAATGACTTTCTCTAGAGAGCTGAGTACAGTTCTGGACAAAGTGACTATGATAATGTGGAAGTGGTGGGTGACTTAAACTATGACTTATTATGGTCTACGAGCAAAAGCCCACAGGTTTTAATAGATATCTGTGATAACTATGGTTTGACGAACATCTCTTAACACACACAATTTGTATTCAAGTCAGGGATGAAAAAGCCACAGAAAGTCTGATTGATGTCATTCTCACAACCAAGCCAAAATACTTTCAACATACACGTGTTATCCCTTATTGTCTAAGTGACTGTCATCACCTAGTAGTCTCTATGTTAAAGGTCCCTAACCCTAGAGAGAAACCTAGAATGACCACATATCGATCATATAAACATATTGATGAAAAGAAACTGAAATCAGATGTCGAATCTCTTCCTACATCCATATGTAGTAATTTTGATATTGAGGAATTCTGGTCTGTTTTTCATGATATGTAGACTGGCGTGATCAATGATCACATTCCTGTTAAGTCTGAAAAGGTCAGGGCTAATCAGGCCCCATTCATGAATTCTGATCTAAAGAAGTTGATTATGAAGCGAAAGCGTTTATATCATAAGTACCCTCGAATGAGGAATGCCAAAAATTGAGAATTATATCATCGACAAAGAAATTTATGTGTAAAACTAAGAAAACAATGAATTAGGAATTTTTTCAACGAGAGATGTTCTGGTAAAATGTGTAACACCAAGGATTTCTGGACGATCATTAAACGATTTTAAGTAGACAGAACCTGGATGGTTAGCTACAGAAAAATCTTGTTGAGGAAAACCAAATTATGACCAATCAACAAGAAGTGGCAGAAATTATGAAGACATTATACTAATATAGCATCAAATATAGGTCCTGCCACTGGTTTAGATCAATCTGAGCATCCAAGTATTGATGCCATCAAATCTGAGTTCGAAACAAGAGTTTCATTGGAATTTGAACTGATTCTGCCATAGGAAGTGGAAACGAAGATCACCAAATTGAAATCCTAGAAGGCAACCGGCCCGGATGAAATACCTTCCAAAATTTTGAAATTGACTGCTAAGGAAGTGATTCATCCACTATGCAATTTTATAAATAAATCTCTGACGCAGGGGGTTTCCCCCTCGAATCTGAAAAAAATGTTAATGTGTCACCAATATATAAGAAAGGCGACAGCATGATGTCCAGTTAATGTTTTAAATAGCCTCTCCAGTGCATATGTAGGTGAAATAAATGCTCACAATAACTATTTATCTGATTTTATATCAGCATATAGATTTGCTGTCAAGATAGTTTCATGTCAGGGCTGTAAGATCACAACTTTACAGATTTTTTTCCACAGTTACTTGTCATGATACCTTGTCATTTTTATGCTTCCCCGCCCCGCCCCACGTAGAAGAGTGGATTCCGCTTGTCCATCCTTCAGTCTTTGTGTCTGTCCATCTGTCCGTCCGACATTTGTTTCCGGGCAATAACTTGAGAACTGCCTGTCAGATTCTTCTCAAATTTGGTATGCAATATACCATGCCATGAGGTGTTGCTTGAGATTGCCTTTCATCCACTTGGTGGCAAAATCCAAAATTCATCTCCAGGCGACAACTTGAGAACCGTTCGTCAGATTCTTCTCAAATTTGATATGTATATACCATGAGCTGTCGCTTGGGATTGCGGTTCACCCTCTTGCACTGACAGGTAAATTCCAATTTTTTCCGGTCATTAACTTGGGAACCGTTCAGTGTTTTCTTCTCATATTTTTTATGTATGTATGTATCCATTTGCAACTACAAGTAGTGCCACCTGACGGCAAAATCGGATCTGATTCGTTTCCGAGCAATAACTTGAGAACCACTTATCGGATTGTTCTCAAATTTGGTATGCATATAACATGTCATGAGATATCGCTTGGGTTTGCGTTTCGCTCACTTGCGCTAACAGGTGATGCCACTTGGTGGTGGCAAATTGCAAAATTCATTTTCAGGCAATAACCTGAGAACCACTTATCGGATTCTTCTCAAATGTGATATGTATATACCATGTCATGAGCTTGGGATTGCATTTCGCCCACTTTTGCTTACAGGTGGCACCCGTTTTTGGGAATATCCGGAGCGTTGTTTTGTTTTGGTTGTATTTACACATTTCTTTCTCAAAGTTTCTCCAAAAATATGTAATTGAACATTGAGTCAAAAAGTTATTTTATGCAAATTGTGTTAAACTACTGCATCGGTTTTCCAGAAAAATGGCTATATTTGATCTGGACAAAGGGAAAAAAGGTAAAGAGCGTCCCTCCCGCATCTTTTTTTTCCTCAAAACAGTGCCTGCGAAGCCTGATATCAATTTTATTATTAAGCCCAATGGTTCAATCAGTGGTTTATACATCAGCGTATGCAAATGCCATAACTCTATACTATGCCTCCAAACTCCTACACCCAGAAAACATCTTGATCTGGACTGTTAAAGGGCTGAGGAGTTGTAACACCTCTGGTGCCTCATGTTAAAAAAAAATGGTTGCACAATGCTATAAATGATCAATATTATAACTTGGAAAGCTCTCTGAATATTTCATTATAGCTCTGTTAATATTCTGGCATATATTTATGCTCACATTTGGAAAATATGACATCACTAAATTCCAATTCCATTGGTCGACTCCCGGAATATCAGATTTAGACTTCAACTTCAATAATGTTGTAGTACTCATGTATTTTTCTAGCTTGATAAAAATCTTCCTATAATACCTTGTTGATGGAGGGGGAGACTCGTTGGGCTTGCTTATACCATTAGGCTCGTCATTAATAGGGCATTAATAGGGCTGATGCCCCAGGAGTGTTTTTCATATGGCCAACTTATCGGGCTGGTGAAGGAAGTGCTGATAATTTAGTTCAATTGAAATCAGCCCTGTGAGCAATTCAGCGCAGTTATTAGTTCCAGTCGTATCAAATCAGACTATTTGATGGAATTTCTGTATGCAAGGCCCGTTGGACATAAATACATATAATAGCATATAGGCTCTAGTTTTATTAAACCATGGTATTTGCTGAGCTATGATTCACACATTACTTCGAAACTGAATGGTCAGCATTTACCTAGATGTCTTCAAAGTCAATTTCGGGACAGACAGCTGTTGTAAAAAAAAAACAAATAAAATGTTGTGGTCTTATTCATAAATTGCTTCTCAAAATTCTAGAATAAATATCCAAATTTCGCATAAAATTCCAAATTAAATAATCAGAAACAACAGAATTTCGCTGTTTCTTCGAAATATCAATATATCAAAGTGAACTGGAAAGAGATATTGAAAATATTCCAGAGTATTCGCATGGAATCTGTCTTGGCGGGAATACTTCTCACACACAACTGTCAAAATACAAACAGAATTAAATCGCAACATACAAAGGTAGTAGAAAATGATACCGTCGTACTGACGAGAAGTCAGTTGACCCACAGGCAAATACTCTGACCGCATATATAAATACAGGAGAACATTCCTCATTTCGTTACAATTTCCGCACGGTGTGTACGTATTTATTATACATGAATTGTGAAATTTTCGAAATTTGCATTTTAAAATGTTCACAGTATTGTACTAAAATATGGTGAACCCTGACGGGATGCGTGCTGCAATCAGATCTACAGGAAAATTGTAGAACCTGTGGTGAAAGCTTTCTGGTCTAAATGTCCAAACCGAATGATTCATAAGACAAGATGAATTCATATACTCTTACATCAAAATGCTAGTAAAATGATTATTTAGTGTTCAACTATACATTCATATATACCATTAAATCTGCAAGCTGGCGCTTTTGGTCAAGAAAGCAGTTTTTCAATGCCTTTTATTATAAGCTATGCCGTGAATGTGGAACTGCTCGCAATACATGGCCACAAAATTATTCATAAGATCTAATTCAGTACCATATATACCATATGTACGTTGAATGTATGTGAATATTGAAAAACTCAAAATGTCTTAAGGAAGAACTTGATGCTAAAGGTCACATACCGTACAGATATCTATCCACATGGGGTTTCTCGACTCTCTATACTACAATCCCTCATCAGGACCTTATTGATCGTCTAAGTTCATCTACTGATCGTAGATATATTAATGTCGGAAGCCATAAAGCATTCTTTAGCTCTACTACATACAAGAGATATCATTCATAGGATGTTTCTTTGTTTATAGAGTTGCTTGTATTTCTCATTAAAAATATCTATGTGAAATTTGGCAACACAATATATCAGCAGCATATAGGTATTCCAGTGGGTACTAATTGTGCACCCCTGTTGGCTGGCCTGTATCTGTTCTCTTATGAATATGACTATATGCAGGCGCTTTTAAAAACCGATCCATTCAAAGCCCGTTCCTTTTCATTCACCAAACGCTATATAGACGATCTTCTTGCTGTGGATAATCGCTATATAAATGAAGCATTGTAGGATATATATACACCTTCACTGGATTTGAAGGAAACTACAGTTTGCCCTACAGGCACATCATATTTAGATCTATATCTAAAAATGAAGCGGGCATTCTCTCTCGTCGATTTTATGACAAAAGAGATTAGTACAATTTCGACATCGTAAACTAACCCTTTCTGGACAGTAATATTCCAGTGGGACCTGCATATGGCGTATACATATCTCGCATATTAGCATTTGCTAGATCCTGTGTTAAATTTGACGATTTTAATCAACGTCACAAAATATTGTTGCAGAAAATTATAAAACAAGGCTATTCCACCAAGCCCCTCCAATCACAGTTTCTCAAATTTGGCGATACATATCGCATGCTGATAGCAAAATACGAACGTAGCGTGCAAGATCTATGGCGTTACGTTTCGTTACTTGTGTCTAATTCCGCTTAACCCGGGGCTAGGGGCCGTATGAACCTATATACTTCAAGATCCTCATGATGCTCATATGAAAAGTCACAATCAAAGCGTGACTGAGATACATCATTCTCTAGATGACGACTTTACAACGATTATTATGAATTAAGATTACTGATCAGCGATACGGATTTTTACCCCTCGGCCATTTTGACCTCGGGGTATTGTCGTCGCCATGTACGTCCGTCCGTACGTCCGTACGTCCGTTACCGCATTTTAGGCAAAACCGCTTGAGACACAACCACCAAATTTTCAACACTTATTTATCTAGTGCTAAGTCAGACATCTATCGAAAGTGGCTCCCCTTGGCCCATATTTTACAGAGTTCTGCCCCTTTACAGATATATTAATTTCTATTTCTCTCCTATATGCCTGAATGTAACTAGCTATATCTGCAGAAATGTGTTCGGTATAGCTACTTTTGGAATATTGTTGTATTCTACAAGCCAACGAAGGATTACTCGCCTCAGCTTATGGAGTTATGCCCCTTTCGGATGTAATAATCTCCGGTTTTGTTATTTGTAGCTGAATTTACAAGTTATATCTGCAGATCCGTGTTCGGTACAGCTTATTTGTCTCGGTTCTTATTTCACAGAGTGCCAAGTCAGACGCCTATCGAAAGTGGCTCCCCTCGGCCCATATTTTACAGAGTTATGTCCCTTCACAGATATATTAATTTCTGTTTCTGTCCTATATGCCTGAATGTAACCAACTATATCTGCAGAACTGTGTTCGGTATAGCTACTATATTTTGGAAACTTATTTATATTGCTGTATTCTACAAGCCAACAAAGGATTACTCGCCTCGGCTTATGGAGTTATGCCCCTTTCGGATGTAATAATCTCCCATTTTGTTATCTGTAGGTGAATGCGCTGTGCTATATGGCATCAGTGCACAAATTTCCAAATTTGGTTATATTTGTTATGTATTAGCGTTAAAAATCGGCAAAAATCCAGAAAATTCACAATGCATAAATCCACCTGGCATGTCAATATTTACCTTGTGGGACATTTACCAGTGGAAGTCTTGACAGATGTTCACCATGGAAATTTCAACTTGCCGCCATTTGCAGCTGAGTGTTGTTACCGGATGTCATTCAACTTGTAAACAGAGAGCCTTTTCACCTCCACTCTTCATGTGTCCTTCCGCCAGGCTTTGCCCCAATGTTGCCAAATCAACACCAGGAAGTACAGTTTGAAGCCTCATCTGCAATATGAAATATCAAATTTATCAGAAATGCTGAATAATCACACCTAATAAAATCCACAAAGATCTGCTCTCAAATTTCTACACAAAGTAGATCGGACACTGACCCGGAAGTGATTAATTGGGATCTGATGCCTGTCAGTCATCGAACCATTGTTAAAATAAAGAATGCTCTCATCTGAACAATCATTACCCATCCCCAAACTACCCTGAGAAGGCACAAATAAAACTATTCAAAGATAGAGATTTTATAACCTAAATAACAAGGGTACCCCCTTTATCATTTCCTCTCATTTTCTCCCATATGACTTAATAGTGAGGTGAAAATAAAAAGTACAATATCTCACTAACCTGTAAGTATTTTTCCATCTGGTAAAAAGCACTCAGTAGACTATCCTTCTGCCTATAATAAAAAGTATGCAGCATTGATTAGATATGTCAAAGACTATTTTTAATTATTTTTTTGCTATTTTAACTCAATTTTCATGTCTTTTTTCAATTTAAAACTTAAAAATATAAAAATTAAAAACTCAAGATGTGACAAAACATAATCTGTTTAAAAGCTGCTTAGTTAGACTACATCTGGTAAAAAAAGTCTTTCATGACAGCGAGTAATTTCTCCATATAATCAGTGGGTCATCCCAGGATTATCTCACAGGTCTTAAAATTGATGTTTATAGAGAGATCAAAAACTTGTTTAAACATATAAAAGGTCACATCAATATACATAATTGTGTACACAACACATTCAACAATATAACACTGAGGTGTTCATGGTATACACATCCCCCAAATACAGAATATCTGTTAGTTCAATTGAATGTAGCTACAGAGAATCAACATCTTGGTGGCAGTAATAGACAGATGAAGTTATCAATTATAAAGTTATTATTACTGACAAAACTCATAACACAAATGAAGAAATATATCCTTTTGTTTCATTTTAAGTCAACTGCCGCAATGTTTGCAAAGGGACAACACCTGTAAAAACAAAACAGAGAAAAAATAGTATATAAAAATGGGAATAAAATCCAATGCCAACATATCTGATGATCACTTGCTCATCTCTGCTACATTAACCAACATGAAGGGTAAAGAGAGAAGGAAGTTGACTCACTTTAAAAAAGGACATCCTGGACACCCCATATTAGCTGTGGCCGACAGTTCAGATCTGAACCCTGTCCCTGGACCATCATCTGAAGATGCTGTAGCAACGAGGAGGTTACATCAAGATGAGTTCACCTTCATTACAAAACCTAGCATAGACAAGAGGACAGTTGAAGCTACAGACACCGAGGGCATCTCTGGATCCATGAAATTACTACGTCCAAAGAAACCGGCTCCAAATCTGAAAGACATAAAAGATAAAAATTCTAATGACACCCAAGGCATGAGAATGATCAGTAACTGCAAAATGCTTCAAATGTGGAATGATATGATAAAGCACCACAGAGTTACTTCCCCTGATTGTGATATTTTGTAAGTGGTCATAGCCAGTGAAAAAAGTGGGGTTTGGGATGGTCTCAATCTTTGCAGTGTGTTAACTGTCAATATACTTCTCGCCATTATAAACTTTATGAAGAAGTCAAGACAAACAAACCTGGACCGAATGCTGCTGCCATAAACGTATCCCTTCAAGTCGGTCTGCAAGACACACCTATGGGGAATTCCAGAACAAGGTTACTGTTAGCATCATTGGATGTTCCTCCTCCAGCAAGAACTGGCATGCAAAGGACAGCGAACATGGTTGGAACTGCTGTAACAGAGTTAAATAAGATAGACATGAGAAAAAAACTAGAAGCCATAAAAGAAGTTAACAAAGTGCGCGGGGTTGTAATGATGAAATAAACTTAGCTGTTGATGCAAGATATAACAGCTCCAAAATTACCAGTTCAAGAAAATGCACACAGAATGCCTCCCAAGCCATAGCAATAGGATGTGAAACATCAACAGACAGAAAATATATTGTTGCTGCTGTATTCCAGAATAAATTGTGTTGGACTGGTGCAGGGCTTAGGGGAAAAGGAATGGATGTAAAGTGCCCAGATGGGCATGAAGATTGCACTGCAACTCTCAATGTGAATGCGCCATGGTCAGAGTTTGAGATGGGAAAGGCCATGGGAAGTGATATTGGTATGCAGGAGATGTTGGTAAGATATGTTACAACAGATGGAGATGGAACATCTGCAAAGGGGATGCAGGCTGGAATGCAAATTCTTCATCCCATGTGGAAAGTGACCAGGCTGGCAGACCAAACTCATTTAGGGAGATCCCAGTTCAGAAAATGTAAAAGTGCTAAGTTTAGTGATGATATGTTCTATGGAAAGACACAAGAAATTAAAAAGAAAGCCCAGCAAGTATTGAGTCAGGATGTAAAAGCCAGATGCAGCATGGTATTCAAAGAGCTGATGAAAGTGCATAGTGGCAACTTAGAGAAAATCAAAAACCATCTTCCTAGAGTGCTGGAGGCCACACTTCTCTGTTATTCTGGGGATTGTTCGAGATGTCGGAGAAACTCTTTGGTGTGTGGAGGGGGTCATTCGAATAGTTGGTGGCTGCGATCCACGTTCCTTGCTACGCACAAAATCTCCAATCTGAATATGACTGAAAATGACAAATTTATTCTCCAGGAGATTCTGAAAATGAAATTAAGTGAAAGTGCCCTGATGCAACTGAGATTGAATACAGACACACAGAAATGTGAAGCCATCAATAGATCTATAAGTGTATCCTTACCCAAGAATGTCAATTTCTCTAGGAATATTCCTGGTCGAGCATCGTCAACCATCCACAGAATGAACAATAAGTTGGGGACCTCCATGATAGCCAAAGTTGGATGCATGGGAGCCTCTCTCTCACCTCGAGCTGCAAAAAGTTTAAAACAGATGGAGATTGACTCAGAGTACCATAAAAGCTATCGAAATAGGCCTGTGGTGAGAAAGCGAAAACTCAAGCAAACAGGAGCTAAAATCTATCAACATTTGAAATATAAACAGGGCAATCCAGGAGATACTGACTATAAAAAAGGACAATTAGATGATGGCCTACAGGACCACACATATGGAAACTGAAAAAAAAAAAAAAATGACTCCATTTTATTTACCTCATTAAAGTCTCAAATGCAAAAGGCATTTTGCATATTCTTTGTGTGTGGAACAAACATCTGAGTTTTTACAGGTGATCCGATGATTATTGATTTCATGTGGTTCCAGGCTGATATGGAGTGGATTTATGCATAGGTTATTGTGACACAGATGAGAGCAATCCAGCTTTGAAGTGATGTCTAAATTTTGAATAAAGATTATATAATTGAATCTATGTGCATTTCTCTTCTTCCATTTATAATCCCTTGGATCTCGAAAGCTTATTTGACCATATCTGCCAGTGGTATTGAGTGGACCCTGCCATATTCTGCATTGACCATTTGAGCCGAGCACTGACATCTCAGCCATTTTTTGCTGATATTTTCTCCAAAAGATCTCCATTCTGTACCAAAATGGCGTAGGAATACAAGTGATATTATCCATCATCATTGATGATGTCAATTTCACCCCACTTTTTTTTTTTTTTTTTTTTTTTTTAAATAATTAAAAATTATTAAAAGTTAATTTAAAAAATAATTTGATTTAATTAAAAATTTAATAGCTTGAATTTGGAATAATGTCAATATTTGCATGTTGTTTATGAGTGAGCCTGGAAGAAATTGGGCTGATTAAGTCAAAACTATAGCCACAGTGATGATTGAAAGTGCTCTGGTCAAATGTGAAAATGTGGTGTGACAGGCATCAGTGCACAATTAATTCTGTTACTTGTTATTATTAGCGTTAAAAATCGGCAAAAATCCAGAAAAATCACAATGCATAAATCCACCTGGCATGTCAATATTTACCTTGTGGGACATTATCAGTGGAAGTCTTGACAGATGTTCACCATGGAAATTTCAACTTGCCGCCATTTGCAGCTGAGTGGTGTTACCGAATGTCATTCAGCTTGTAAACAGAGAGCCTTTTCACCTCCACTCTTCATGTGTCCTTCCGCCAGGCTTTGCCCCAATGTTGCCAAATCAACACCAGGAAGTACAGTTTGAAACCTCATCTGCAATTTGAAATATCAAATTTATCAGAAATGCTGAATAATCTCGCCTAATAAAATCCACAAAGATCTGCTCTCAAATTTCTACACAAAGTAGATCGTGGGCACCGACCCGGAAGTGATTAATTGTGCACTGATGCCATATCTGCAGATCCGTGTTCGGTACAGCTTATTCGTCCCGGTTCTTACTTTACAGTAGTGCTAAGTCAGACGCCTATTGAAAGTGGCTCCCCTCGGCCCATACTTTACAGAGTTCTGTGCTTTTACTGATATATTAATTTCTATTTCTGTCCTATATGCCTGAATGTAACCAACTATATCTGCAGAACTGTGTTCGGTATAGCTACTATATTTTGGAAACTTATTTATATTGTTGTATTCTACAAGCCAACAAAGGATTACTCGCCTCGGTTTATGGAGTTATGCCCCTTTCAGATGTAATAATCTCCGATTTTGTTATCTGTAGCTGAATGTACAAGTTATATCTGCAGATCCGTGTTCAATACAGAGTCGGTTCTTATTGTACAGAGTGCTAAGTCAGACGCCTATCGAAAGTGGCACCCCTCGACCCATATTTTACAGAGTTATGCCCCTTTACAGATATATAATTTTTCTATTTCTGTCCTATATGCCTGAATGTAACCAACTACCGGTATCTCTTGATTATCCCACATAGAACTATCTCTTCCTCAATTCACATTACACATGGGTCTATATCACTAGGGGAAAGCCGAGGGGTTTTGATTAGATCAATCTCATGTATATTTTTGGAACATCATGATGTCTTGTCGGCATCATTGAAAACTGTTGACCGCTTCTCTCTTGCAGATATTCTTTAATGGACGACGGCTGAATTATGAATGACTGGCTAGACGCTTGTAATTTTCTCATATATGTATTGGCGTGATTGTTATTACCTTCATATTTCTATAAAATTGCATCCTGATCCTCATAATTTTGACCAAACCAGTACATCATGGTGCTTAAAATGTTGTTCCTTGCCTTAACACAATTAGCAGCCTATAATGACTGATTCGTGGCTATTATTTTGCAAGATTCTGCAATATCACTGGTAAATGTCAGCTGATATTTTCGTTTGCAATTTATGACATTTTCATGGTTTTGGTATCAAGTAGTGTCTGTTGCAGGGAACTGTCACACTATGCCATGTCAAGCAACTGATTTGACGTACCTGAACAATATATACTTATTCCAGTGTTTGCAGTTACGACAGCTATGTTTATTTACAGAAAACTACTGAATAAAAAATTCTTGATTAAACAAAGATAAAATATACTTACAATCACTATCTGCAATTCGAATTCGTATGGTTTCGCAACCCGCGTATCTTCGTGTATGTCATACTGATATTCATAGTTTCCCTAATCATTAGCGTGATACAGTAGTTAATGATGGCCAGCCTTTGTTGGATTTTCTGTAAGATAGACGGCTCGGTTCATCAAATATTAAGGCTGGTATAGCATGGGATTATTTGTATTCTTCCCGAATCCTTAGGGAAATTTTTGATGACGGCTTTTTGCTTTGCATAATTTAATGAAATACAGCACCGCAAATATTAGCCTGCTGTCTGCTGCCTATATTTTAATATTTATGCAAGAGCACCAGAACCATGTAGTACTACGTTATTCCGTCAAAGATCAGCTGGAATCAGACCTACCCGGTAACCAGTCCGCTCAAGAGTTATCATGGTTTTCTGCACGTCAGAAATCTGTTATCTAAAAACTCATTATAAAAAAAAACTTTCATGTCAAGAAAGCAGTCGCCCGGAGTCTTACAACTGGTCTCTTACATAGGCCTACACGATGGGACGAACTGGAGGCAATGTTTTTAGTCAAAGTTTTCTAACCTGGCTCGCTGAAATAATGTGACCGTTATTATGAGCTGATAGTGATACAGTCGTACAACAGAACTCAACTTAAAAACCTGAAATCTGTTGAAAACTACCAGATTGAGTGCAGTAGCTGTTTTCAAGACGACTGAAATGACGCATCCTTATAACATGACATCGAACATAACTGGTGCCTCACCAACCACCACTCTCGACAGTTTCCAAATGGCGTACTTCTCAGTTGTTTTTTTCTTTTCTCTTGTAGGAAATAGCTTGGTTATTTTGACAATTTACAAGCGACACCACCTTCATACAATATCCTATTACTTCATCTGTAATCTCGCCATAAAAGACCTTGCTGCTACAGTTACTTTCGTTATCTTGTTTTTGCCGAACGCCTATGCTGGAACATGGATATACGGAGATTGGGTATGCTTAATAGTCGGCTACTTGTCGACCTGTTTCTATTCGACAGAATCACTGCTACTGACGGGCATGAGTCTGGAGAGATACTACAAATGCCTTAAACCACTACATTATCCACTGAATGTTACTCCAAGAAAGTTCAAGTTCTTCGTCGCTCTCATTTGGCTAGTACCGGCTATCTGCACCGCTTTGTCATTATTCCTGAACCAAGCAAACCAACAGTATGTGCCAAACATGAAGATGTGTCAGCTAAGCACTACACTGGGATTAACCGATTCAACTTATATAATCGTTTGCGTTGCAGTTCTGTTCGCTGTCTCTTCAGGAACAATGCTCTTCTCGTATAGAAAGCTATATTGGCTGACAAGGCGAACAAGAAACCAAACTTTGAGAGCTGTTCCGGGGTGGACACAACCGACTACATGCAGACGAAATAACACTAATCACAAAGCAACTGTCACGGTGCTTCTCGTCACTGGGGTTTATCATCTTTGTTGGCTGCCATACGGCATTTCTCAAGTGTTACGTCTAGTTATCGATAATTGCGACACAATTACCTTTGGAGTGTTGTTGAAATATGAGAAAGCGACTTGGTTTCTATTTGTCATTCCCTTGTTCTCAAATCCATTGATTTACGGGATTTATACTAAAACGTTCAGGGAAGAGACACGCAAGTTTCTTCAAAAGTTGTGGCGCTGTTGTTCAAAATAAACATCTTTCTCGTCAGATCAGCATAATACTTGGAAGAATGGAATTAAACAACTTGATATCACTGCGAATCATTACTCGGCGGTTTTCCAGCGTATTGCTGAAATTTTGAAATACAGTGGAGTCGATGGTAGAAGCCATTGTCTTGATTGTAGAGCACGAGTGGTGCATGATGCTCGCAATGACAGTTTACGAACTGCTATATACGTACTAATATACCAGCATGCCCCCGACTACGTCCTGTACACTCCTTGTTCTCCCACTGGTTCACACCGCCAAATATTCGCCCATTGGCCACTATGGGTGGGGGGGGGGGTGTTGCTTTGAACATACAATTACCGAGGACCAACTGTAATCGATTTTATAAAATCACCTCAGTGACCGAAATCAAAAGGATAGTCCCCGATCGGATTTACTGTTGTTAATTTCATGTGTCGGGAGTTAAATAACAAATTTGTTTTGTGCTTCAGACCGTTTTTAATGATGTGACCAATGTCCCCGGAGGGCGGCGGAGTCCAATCGCTATTGTCGTCAGGCTGGCGGCCTCACACAGTACAAGGAACGTTTAGCCGATCTAAAAACCCAGACTGCGGATCTATCAGTTCGTCAAGCTATCAACCAATCAGCGCTAGTATGAGGAGTTCGAGATGAACCAAGCATTAAAGAAAAATGATTGGAAAACAGAAATAAAGCGTCTCTAGCGGTCATTAGGTGAATATCTGGCACTTTGAATCTGCAGGAGAACAAGGAGAGTAAGGGACGTAGAGACACAAGCTGGTGTATGAGCGTAGCTGCTAAGTTGAATAATGTAATCAGCTTCAAAATCGATGGATTTTGTCAACTTTCACCTGTGCTTTTTTTTCAACAACGAATTTTGGTAAGCACCATTTCTATTATATTTGATGATAGTGGGATCGCCATGTACAAGGAAGGCAAGAATATCTTGTCGGAGAAATTTGAAACTCTGCCTCGCCATTGAATGTGTGTTGTACGCGGAGATGAAAATGACGTCAGTGCGTGACGTTTCAGTAACGTAGCGAGGCTCACGAATCTGAATGCTGAACAGCTGCAGCCTCGGGATAGTGTCACGGCTCGTGCATGAGGTTCGGTAGAGTGGCAGAGCATACATGGGTAGAACGCACCACACGTGTATATGCTTGTTGACACAGCCGTCGAAAAAAAACCCCAATTCGTTCCATTTTCTCGTGAACGGTAGACACAAGTTTAGTTCTTTGTGGTCAAATGTGTTTTATTTCGTACCTGTCGTAGCATATGCCACTTTCGCGGAATGTGAGAAACATCGGTTCAAGCCCAGATTTGAGTCTGATTATATCCTTAAGTAATTTCGTCAGAAACAGTGTACTTTATCGCTGCATAAATCTGTTCACCTAATATACCGGTTTCAAACCACGCAATCGGTTTTTGAAGTTATCGGTATAAATTAAGGTCCACTGGATCACCGAAAATACAAACCAACAAGAACGACGGTTGATATCATTTGTACTGTGATCGTGTTTGTTGTAATGTCTGTGACTGTGATATTTCGGGAGCGGCGTTTATATAAGCTAGCCCTGTTCGCCTATCCTCGACTTAATAAAATATTGTTTAAACCACTGTGATATTTATTACTAAAATTGAAAAAAAAATCCAATCCAGTTTCTGTTATAGGATCGTGTAACGTTGATTGAAATCGTGACATTTTTACAGGATCTAGCAAATGCTTTATGTTTCGGTCCATTGATGTGTTTTCTCATCCAGTGAAAGTGGATATATTTTTTTCACGACGTCGCATATATTGAGAGTATCCAATGCAACAAGATCGCCCAGGTAACGTTTGGTAAATAAGAAGGAACGAGCTTTGAGCTGGGTATCTTTTAATATTTCCTTCATACACACGATATAGATGCACAGAGACTAGAATGGATATACAATGTAGGTCTGTGAAAGTGATGTTTGTAGCCATTGAAATCCCTACACTCTAAAAAAGGGTTTACTCGGTGACTCTTCGGGCGTTTTTCTATGGTAGTTATGCCGTTTTGAAACCTCAAGAAATTAGGAAAAAGCTCCAATATTTTCAATGTCATATTGCATTTAATTACCTGGTAACTAGTACGCTCTTGAATAATTCGGAAATAACAGAATCTGATAGCGGTAGTTTCTGTAAGAATAGGAGGGAAACGATTTTAGATCTGGTTTCGTCATGTATGCATGGTGCAGCTATATGCATGGGCTCAACTGTGTAGATATGTGGACACAACTGTTGGATCTACAATCGATTTTTTTCTCACAAAAATGTTTAGAGGGAACGACATCTACATCTATTCTGATGAATCACCTGCTTTTGTAAAATTTTGCCTGTACTGTTATGGAGGTATAGAGCTACTCTCCCCAGTATCATGACTGTACGCGAATGCATACATAGTACAAAGGACTTAGAAAAAAACTATTGCTCTAACGAATGACTTACCGCGTTTGAAACCAAGTGGGGTCCCTTAACCGATATATGGTATCACCTTAACGATGTTTACACTGTCAGGAAGACTGTGTCAAATTGACCAGATATTTTGGGGCATAGACGTGACAGAGTGAGACCCAAAGAGTTTGGGACAAATTTCATTTTAACCCAAACAGTTTGGGTCCTTCTGACCCAACAAAGTCTGTACCCAAAATCTCCTGACAGTGTGCACTAATCCGAAGAGGTTGTGGTAGAAAGTGCCCCAATCATATAAGCATAATTACATGTTTACAAATATTTATATATTGCTGATTTTGTTGCTTACTGCTGTAGCGGCCCAGGCCTTATTAATCTTTAGGCATGTGTATATGTAAACTGAACCTACAGTACATTTTATCACATGTCTATGTACAACATTTGTATATGGATGAATAAAGTTGTTTCTGTTATATTTCAACTAAATTACAATCTCCGAGTCTGTTTGTGCTTTGCATCTCTAGTATATATTACTGTCTCATTCGAACCCAATTTGTGGTTTAAAGGGTACCGAACTCTGAATATGATGTTCTACCCTACCCTCGCTATAGCCTCCGGAGAGAATTCTTGCACCAGTGAGATACACTGGGGTAGTGCGATACAGTACCAAATATTTATGTCTTCATATCCATGAAGTTATGAAGTTTGAGGGTTTAGATAATGAAACCCTGTAAGCCCTTGGCCAAGTGGATATGGTAAGGGATACTGTGAATCGTTACATGCAAATAGAAATGCCCAGCGGTTAGTCCATGGCTTACAGGAAAAAACCCGAGGCATTGGCTTTCTGATTGTTCTTTGCATATTCAAAACCCATTTTGTAGGTCAAAAGCCAGTTGCTTTGTGTTCTTCAATAAACCTATACAATGGTTTTAAATTGTAAGCCCTTGGTCAAGTAGATACGGTAAGGGATACTGTAAATCGTGGCTCATTACATGAGCTTGATGATTGTTTAGCACGGAATTCTACATGTAATAATTTAAAGATTTGTAAGTGTGGACACCGTGGATGTCTCACGTGTCCACTCTTTAATACTTCAGCTTCATTTAGTTCCGCGTTAACTGGTAACTCATATTCTGTAAAATCGTATGTTGATCTTAGTTGTCCTACTACAAACTGTATTTATTTAGTTTCCTGTAAGATGTGTGGTCAACAGTATGTTGGCAAGACCACCCAAAGACTCCATCTTAGGGTGAATGGTCACAGAAAATCCGTTAGGAAAAAGCAATTGCTTATAGGTAAGCATTTTACTGGACCCGGCCATGGATGAGATAACTTTAGTATTCAGATCATAGACGTCGTCTATCGATCTACCAAGGACCCCCCCTTTGGATTTGAGAGACAAATCCGAGAGCGGGAACTGTTCTGGATGCTAGAACTTGGGTCAGTGTTTCCGTATGGTTTAAATGATAATGTCAGTGAGTTCGGTAATATTACAAACCTCTGTGATTTAACATGTCCACCAATATCTACTAGTGCGATTGAGGACATGATATCCAGGCTTTCAAGTTCTGGTTCCAGTGACAACTGTCAACCAGTAATAACATTGCTGTGTTTTAAGGAACTAGGTCAGTAACCTGTGTGTTGTTTATCACCGGGGAAAATTAAATATATTTAAATTAACAAATCATGGCGAGCTGAAACTAACTTTGTCAATTATCGGTTCACGACATGTTACTATTTTTATCCAAGTAATTACCCAAGCAGTGACAGGAACACAAATGATGTCCTATTTCGTTCTTTTCTTCTTCAAAATATCCAAATAAAAACAAATAAAAAATACTACTATATGCCTATGGGGACATGGTATATAGCAAGATGATATAATTTGTTTTCCCTCTGCCAATTTTGCTGTTGTGGTATTGTCGGCATCATGCACATCCGTCCGTAATATCTGCTCAACCGAGTTTAGTAAAGCTTCCAAACTTTGAAACTCTATCTAGTTGTCATCTCGACACCATATTTTTACACTTCGCACACTCACAGCAAAAATCCAATCCTCGAGGAAAACGTTTCTGTGTGCTCAAATTTTGTATTTTCCGCAGAGAACATTCCTCATTTCCTTACAATCTCCGCACGGTGTTTACGTATTTATTATAGATGAATTGTGAAATTTTCGAAATGTGCATTTTAAAATGTTCACAGTGTTGTAATAAAATATCGCGAAAAAATATAGGCGGGCTGCAATCAGATGTACAGGAAAATTGTAGAACCTTTGAAAGTTTTCTGGTCTAAATGTCCAAACTGAATGATTCATAAGACAAGATAAATTCAGTTAAGGTTACTGTATCGGGTCGAAGCTTCAAAATCTCGTGTGTGTTTTTGTCTTATACCAGAGTACACAGTCAAACCTACAAGTTGGGGGAATAGGAAATTATGAAAATTAGTGCATTGTAGTACGAGAGATCCTGAAGGATCTTGGCGCCCACCATTGTCCGAGAATTGTAAGCTAATGACAAGAGGATCTTTTTGTCCATTGTTACTAAGACGATTGAGTTGTAATTTTGTTTACAGAATTTCGAATCTGAGCGAAAAAGATCGAAAATAGGACAGTGGAAAACACCAAGATGTAATCTTTCTAAATTTCAGGAGTTTCAAGATTTCTAGAAACTGTACTTATATCTGTTGTTATAGTACAAGAGAAATGAGCAAAGTTAGTCTGAAAGTGAATGTACATGTACGGAAGATCCTTCGTCTTCGTTTTGTAGTATTTTTATTTTATTTATTTTTTTGCACGTGTCATCGTTGGGTACTGGAAGCGAAGAAAAATCTCTTTGACACTTTGGCATACTTAAAATTTTATAATTAGGAATGAATGCTAATTCTGTTCTGTTTACTGGACTAGTTTGAGACATCTCTTTTAAGATACCATGCTCGAAAATAGTAAGATGGTACAATACTTAATACTGAAGGGATCCGGTCCGCGCAGTGAGGTTGAAACTTCGAATTTGAAAGTGTCTGAATCCTGATTATTTCCCTTGGATCGAAACATGCAGTAGTTTACAGTTGTCGAGTTGTGACATTGTGTCACAAGAGTGACGTCCCTTCATGTAGCTGACCGCCGGCAGACGAAAGGGTGGGGCAGTTCACTTGCAACTGCATGGACTAAAGAAAACTGATTTAAAATTTGAAGAAATACATTTTACTTCCGAATTATTTGAACTCCTTGATATGGAAGGTGAAGATATGGATATTCTCTATAGTCAATATATAGAATATGCCCCGCCGTTTGATCCGCCGACTCTTGTGATGCAACTCGGGAATACCGTATTAATTGGATTTTCGAATCGGACCAAAAAAGGTATCTTGCACAACTAGGCCCCATGTGGGACCTGTGTACCAAATTTCAGAAAGATCCATGAAATATTTCCTGAGAAAACGCGGTAACAAGATTTCATGGGGAAATCCAAGATGGCTGCCTGGTGGCCATATTGGATTTTCGAATCAGACCAGAAAAGGTTTCTTGCACAACTAGACCCCAAGGGGAACCTGTGTACCAAATTTGAAAAAGATCCATGCAGTAGTTCCTGAGAAATCGCGGTAACAAGGTTTCATGGGGAAATCCAAGATGGCTGCCTGGTGGCCATATTGGATTTTCCAATCGGACCGGAAAAGGTTTCTTGTACAACTAGACCCCGAGGGGAACCTGTGTACCAAATTTGAAAAAGATCCATGCAGTAGTTCCTGAGAAATCGCGGTAACAAGAATTGTTTACGGACGGACGACTGACGGACGACGGACGGACGACGGACCACGGACGAAAAATGATTTGAACAGCCCACCATCTGGTGATGGTGGGCTAAAAAATCAACTTTTTGAAACTCAAGCCATTCGTGGTGCAGTAGGTAAGGCTCAATCAGGCGAACTACGCGCACTAGGGGACACAGCGGGGTATGAGGATTACTCACGCTCAGGACGAAGACTGTGTATTGTGGTCCACCGCCAAAGAAGCGTTTTAATTAATGGCTCACATAGAATGACATCCTTGAATAACTATGGAACAGTGGATATTTGAAAATTTTAGTACAATGTATGTGACCGAATGTGTATTAAATGAGGGTTGGACAGGACGTTTACGTCACAATCTTGATAAACAATGTGGGCAAATAACTTAATTTGCCCGTCAAATAATTGCAATAAAGCCGGAACATCATAAACAATTTTACATTTAGATGAATACAGCGAAAGCCTACATTATGACGGTATAATCAGTCGTATATCTTTTACCTGGTTTTCGCTCACACTACACGTGAATTAGTGTACTATGATTCTGTAAAAACAATATGTCTCTTTGCTTTGCAACCAAGACTTCATATAACAGAGTATTTGATCGGCTATAAAACAAGTATGTTCATTTAGCATGTATAATATTCCATCTAATGAGACTGGCTGTTTTATCGATCGTTGACGTGAGTACTGCAATAGAGCCTAACCACATGTTCAGCTTACTGTGAGTTTACGCTATTTTGTGACAAACTTCGACAGTTCTTAGACAAATAAAAAATCATGGCAGGCTACTCAGCGCATTTGATTACGTTCGATCGGTGTCTTCTCCTTTCTTGTCGTGAAATGACCATTGAAATCCCTACACCATAGTTTTTCGCCAAAATGTGTTTTTCCCCGTTCTAATTTCTCTCTTGTTATTTGATGTACAAACATGGACAACTTTGGGCACAATATTCCAATCATGTAGATCTTCAATAGGTTGCCTCAAATTTTATAGGTTCGGACCTGTTCATTAATTATTTATGATTTAGTGAAGAAGGGTCGAGTCTTTGTAGATTGATTCAATCTTTCAACTTTGCACGACGATAAAATAACTTCTAGGCCCTAACCAAAAAAAATGAGGCAACTTATTTTTATTCAAGTGGTAAAGTTTATTATTCCAAAAAGCAAGTTTGTTTGATGAAAACTGAGAGAGTTATTAGCGCGTGATTTTGAGGACTATACTTTTCTAAATGCCATCATCTATCTTTAAATAAATCGACTCTTGTAATAAATTCGAGAAAGTTATTTATTTATCTTAATTCCTTGAATCAAGGGCTTTCAGAAAATGTATAGTTTGTATGGATACACAAAAAGCACTGCTCCGTAATTAAGCAAAATTGTACGTACACGTACGCCACTGGGCCCCATACAGTGACCTTAATGCTCTTGCATAAACATGCTAGTAAGATGCTTATTTAGTTTTACTAAATAAATATAACTATACATTCCAGATAAATCCATACTTAATATTCATATGGCCATTAAATCTGCAACCTGGAGCTTTTGGTTTTCAATGCCTATTATTATAACCTATGCCGTGAATCTGGAACTGCTCGCAATACATGGTCACAAAATTATACAGAAGGTCCAATTCAGTACCATAACTTTCTCATATATATATTGATGTGCTTTTCATTGCCTTGATATCTCTATAAAATTTTATCCTGACCCTCATAATTTTGACCAAGCCAGTACATCATGGTGCTTAAAAAGTTGTTCCTTGCCTTAACACAATTACCAGCCAATAATGTTTTATTTATTATTTTTTTGTAACATGACATCGAACACAACTGGTGCCTCACCAACCACCACTCTCGACAGTTTTCAAATGGCGTACTTCTCTGTTGCTTTTTTCTTCTCTCTAGTGGGAAACAGCTTGGTTATTTTCACAATTTACAAACGATAACACCTCCATACAATATCCTATTATTTCATCTGTAATCTCGCCATAAAAGACTTTGCTGCTACAGTTAATTTTGCTATCTCGGTTTTGCCGACCGTCTATGCTGGAACATGGCTATACGGAGATTCGGTAGGCGTACTAATCGGCTACTTGTCTGTCTGTTTCTATTCGACAGAATCACTGCTACTGATGGGCATGAGTCTGGAGAGATACTACAAATGCCTTAAACCTTTACATTATCCACTTAATGTTACTCCAAGAAAGTTCAAGTTCTTCGTCGCTTTCATTTGGATGGTACCGGCTATCTGCACCGCTTTGCCATTATTCCTGAACCAAATCATTACGCGCGTATTAACAGGTTCAGTTTATATAATGATTTACGGTATAGTACTGCTTGCTGTCTCTTCAGGAACAGTGCTCTTCTCGTATGGAAAGTTATATTGTCTGGCGAGGCAGACAAGAAACCAAACTTTGACAGCTGTTCCGGGGTGGGCACAACCGACTACAAGCAAACGAAATAGTACTAATCACAGAGCAACTGTCACGGTGCTTCTTGTCACTGGGGTTTATCATGTTTGTTGGCTGCCATTCGTTATTTCTCAAGTGTTACGTGTAGTAATCGATAATTGCGACTCAGTTACCTTTGGAGTGTTGTTGAAATTTGAGACAGCGACTCGGTTTCTATTTGTCATTCCCTTGTTCTCAAATCCATTGATCTACGGGATTTATTCCAAAACGTTTAGGGAAGAGACACGCAAGTTTCTTCAAAAGTTGTGGCGCTGTTGTTCAAAGTAAACGTCTTTGTCGTCATATCAGCACCATAATTGGAAGAATGAAATTGAACAACTTGATATCACTGCGAATCATTACTCGGTTTTCCAGCATAGTGTTGAAATTTTGAAATACAGTGGTGTCGATTGCAGAAGCCATTGTCTTGTGTGCACAGCACGAGTTGTGCATGATGCTCGTAATGCAGTTTACTAACCATGCAGTAGTATATTTGTGCATTATCGTCCATCGACCATTACATATAAAAATTGTGTTGATTCTAGTCGATCTTCGTATGTTTCATCTTAGCTAACTAAGGGAATTTCGTATTTTATTAAATAATCAACGCGACATGATCCACGGTGCATATTCCCGATGCCAACTGCCTATACATATATTATCCACATGTTTGCCCTATTTGAAAGATACAATGATATTAACTGTTGGTAGTGTTTTGTCAAGAAACCGGACACACAGGTAGACAGGAGGGGCACGAATGTGGGATACAGAGAGAGGCCAGTTCACAGCTGTGGAAATTAGGCGCGTCATTTCTCAAACTCATTATGCGTGGTTGTGTTTTTTTCTGATCAAGATCAATGTTACAAACAGCCTGAACATATTTGATAGAAATAAGATTGGCGAGCAAAGTGGTGTGAGGCGCTCTGGGCCCACCACCAAGGCAGCTTGGCGTAGACAGTGTACACCCTCAGAAATTTTTAGGGAATACTCCTGAATAGATCAGGCTGCACAGTGACAACTCAATTTCAGGGATTTCACCTGAATCCAGGGTTTCTTTCTGAAATTCAGGTATATCACCCATGCATTTAAGCTAAATTGCCTGAATTTTAGAGGATTTTACTTACCTGAATAGGGTCGGGAACTTACTAATCAGGGTGGTAAATTTACCTGAAATTCAGGGGAAATCCTCTCATTCAGGGATCTTTTTTCTAAAATTCAGGAAATTATCCCTGGATTTCAGGTAAAATCCATGAAATTGAGTTGTCACTGTGGAGCCTCATCTATTCAGGATTATTCACTGAATATTTCTGAGAGTGTAATGGTTCGATCGACCCCATTTGACACGACAAACACTGGAAGGCGTCCTATGATGATTCAGCCGTAATTATGAGACGCACAACTTTTGAAATGTCATATTTTTATGTATCTATGTTTGATTCTGGGGATCAGATATTTGACCCGAAGGGTCAACCAGATACATATTATGATTCTGAAGAAATCGACCGGCTCTGTGTCTTGCTAACACAGTACAAGATCAGAGTTCTAACTCCACAAGAAAGAGTTCTGAAGCTTTCTTATTTATAGTGTCCAGGTTTCTGTGTTTTAATGTTCGTGTATAGTTTCAGGTCTGATCTGGTCAAGTTATATCTGTATTTATCCAATTTTATGCGTGTATTCAGCAATTTTCTAGTGGCACTACTTTCCTGCTGAAAATATATCGTCTGCTAGTGGCACATGTTGAGTGATTTTGTTGGGCTAACTCATTCTCATTAGAAGTGTACGGGCAGTTATTTAGTATTAAATAATACCAGTATAAGTGTAATTCATTTTAGAAAACAATGGGATATTCCACATTGCCTGTATTCATTTACATTTTGATGAAATATGTGTGTTGAGTTACAGTTTGGAATTTTCACCATTTAATCTTACCCCTCAAGACCCGCTCCATTATTTTTTTATGGTAAGTTTCTAAAATCCAGTGGTGGTCAAATCATTTACGTAATAAATTCCCTGTATTCAGAAATGTTTTCTTTCCGTTCTGCTTCTGAAATATTCATGGAATGTTGGAAGCATTTTACCCTAATCTACACAAAGATCTCTGCTTATTACATGCACCCATTGTGTGAAAGACTATTTTTGTACAAGAATGGTGACAGGGGAGATAACGAGTGATGTCCCTTGATTGAACAGGAATATAAACTTTTTAGCTGGATCAAAACATATATTTTAAAGTTTTAACTTTGTTACACTACTCTATCAACTTTTATGATTGTTGCTGGACAACCATAACTGCTTGGTGGAGATTTGTGAGACTTTGTTTTTTCGAGTTTGCAACAAAAACTTGAAAAGTTGACAGGACATAAATTCGGTAACGGAAACTGGACACTCATTAACATGACAGCAGTAGAGACTGCCCTGCTCGTTCATACGTTCATGTTGAGGTTTTACTCGACCCTAATGAATGCCTCTTCTATGGAAGAGCTCAGAATATCTTTTAAATACAAACTAGATCCTGGAGGAGAATGTATTACAAATCATTACTCTGGAAAACTCAACTGTGGCACTGTGTGTGTGGCCTATGGGTTTGGCGAGTAACAACAACAACACCGGTCATACCAGGACATCATATCGTTGGACTTTCCCTGTGATGCGACCCAATGCCAATGTACATGTCTGTTTGTATTGTGTCACCAAACTAGCTGGGTACATTTAAGTCAACCCGTTGTAAAATTTTTGGTCGTCAAGATGTTGATATTATTGTTCTAACCCGGGCTTTTGTGCCGGTAAGATGATAGCCTGGCTTGGTTAGGGCGACCGGGCAACTTTACATGTACCCAGATCTAGCTTGCGAGTTCGCTGCTGGGTATTACAGCAGTCTGAAAGAAGTTCATAGCCCTGTATCTTTTGCCTCAAGAAATTCCATCAAGAAAGTCGTCATCAAGTTGTTACGAAGTTGAAGATTTTATTCCAGACTTCTGACATCAAAGGTGGTACAGACGATGGCCAAATGACAAACAACGACAGCCCCTAAACGTTAAATTTAGACCTAAAGTTTCTGATACATTTCATCGAGACGGAGTTCCAAAATTGTCTGCTCTAGGTAAATCGGGCTGTATATTTATACCATCGACTGACCGATACAAACAACATATTTTTCATACTTGTTTGGACATTTCAAATCAAGAACATGCAATTTCGTAAACAGAAAAGAAAACATTACGGGTTTATCGAGTACCCTCACAGCATGTTAAATGATGAGAACTGCGAAACACAGATTTGTGAACTGGGTTAAAAACATCCCTCCATACTTTTAACATTCCAAACAGGATACTGAAGTGTCAAACAAATCATAACATTTACCGGGGTATTACGACGTTACAAAACCATACAGGCAGGCATCATATATGACAGCAAGACTATCAAGCAATATTTAATTGTAGAAAACCAATTATCATAAGATGCTGATATCTTACATATCTCCACATTCTAAGTTGAATGGCACCTTGTAAAGTGCCATACAACTACAATAAGGCAGCAAGAACAATAATGAAATGTCGAAGAATAGTCCATTATGAACAGCCAAGGTCGTTATCAGAAATATCGGACGAATACCGGAAACAATTTATTCAATTACCGTAGTCCATATTCATTGCGTAAGGCCACAAGGCCATATTTACTATCATTGCTCAATGAATGTACTCTAGGTATGTGGGACACGTGCCAGTCACTGACAAGTGTGGACGTGTCAAAACAATGCGCTCAAAACACAATATCAAAACAATTGCTGGAAAATTCATACATCAGCTTCAAATCCAAAATAGTTTATCAACACATTACATGTTCATGAAAATCAAACCAATTCAGTGCAAGAGAAATCATTATATATCTGAGGATCCAAACAACAATACAAAAAAAAACAAATAACCAAATATCCAGGCTTCTATGGCCTAATCAGGAATTGTGGGGGCTCATCAGCTCACACCCACCAGGCTTCCACAGCCGATTCAAAGCACGCGATTATCCTAGTTTCATTTAGCTCACACTAGCTATTATGGAAACTGATCGCGATAAATATCCTAACAAGAAAAACAATCAAAAAACATCATTGTGGATCCACATTACAAGATTCTAATACGAACTTCAAAGGCTATATTTATCAATCTGCAAATCACCAAATTTATCAGTCACAAAGGAATCCATGCAATCTATCTGTTTTATCATTGATTCATCAACCTCACTGGTTCTTTATGTACTCTGCCCTATCTAGGGTGTTCAGTACAATAAACATTGAATTGAATTGAATTGCAGTATTATCAACAATACATCAAACATGCACAATATATGAGAAATGTCAAAAGTTCATATAAGGCATTATTATAGCACATATAATATGATTGTTCAAGAGAGAGAGAGAGAAAGTTAAGGGTTAAACCTCGCGTTCAATACATGCTTACAAACCTGTCTGAGGATTCAGTCCAGAATGTTCCAAGAAATTTATCAGAGTACAATGTCTTAGAGTTCGTAAGGGCATGACCCGTTTCTCTAAATTACACACTGTTCATCACACGCACCATTGTCAATCAGTGGGAACTTCACAACGTCAGACAGAAAGTTCAGGGAAGTTCAGGCAGAGAATATATCACAACACAGTTATTTTTTCAATCACTACGGCCATTTACAAGGCTCTGTTAAATGAAACGAATCAAACTGTACCTGTAGATATTGTTCCACGGAATGGACTCGTTCCAGAGGTTTCTGGCACACGCTGTCACATCACCAAGGAAGAGGAGAAACATGTCGCTGTTATAGGATGAACGGTGTTTGGGTCGAAATGTTATCACTGAGATGGACATCACTCATGGCAGTTGTTGACATCAGTTTGGAATTCTTTCCAGTCAGAATTACAAGGCAGTTCAAGGAGAGCTCCTATGAAGAAGAACTGAAGCGGATTGCGAACGCCATTATGGTAAAAGCACCGGAACCAAACGCGTGCACCAGTCACCGTCCGGGTGACTACTTCATTGAATGCAGGAATAGAAGGGGAGTTCAATGCAAGAAGACGAGGAGAGCGGGAGGCGCGACACCAAGTAAAATAGTCATGTGGCAGCCTTGATGTACAGGATGAAGGAAGATCCGGCTCACTTACAAATGCTGTGCTTGACCATCGCGTGTCGACAGATGAGGAACCGCCCCACCGTGCGACATTCTGCCAAGAGTTCAGACGATTATTGGTGCGTTCGCGCCCGTCCACACGAGCTGACGTGAAGAACTTGCAGAAGAAAGCCATAAGAGGGGAGAAAGGACTGCACACCACCGCGGCGTCGACGACACTGTGACACAAGAGGAGACGAAAGAAGACGACTATTCCACCATTCTGGAGTACTATCCAAAAAATTATAATAATATAGTTAAGGACCATGGGCTCCCCGCACCGACCGCAGAAGAAAGAATGAAGAGGGAAGACGGTGGGCCCAGGAACGGAGGGCAACATGATCCAGCATCAAGACGGGTCGCCAAGGGGCGTCAGCGGCTCGTATTCTGGCTGTCGTCCCACAGTCTTGTAGTTGTATCCAAAAGACAATTGTCTTTATCCTGGCAAGCTCGCCATTGTGAAATTTGCGGTCTTCTAAGACGACAGGGCTTGTGCGCGTGATCTATAAGATGTTGTAACGCATTGGTCGTCTCAAGACACAGGGATCGTCTTCACAAAACCTGACAATAATAGATTCGAAAAGGTCCGGCTTCTAAAGATACCGAAGTCTTGACAACGTCTTTAAATGAGAGAGGATACAACGAAAACGTCTGCTGAATATTAACCACATTTATTTGTGAGAATCAATTGTGAACATATAAACCGTCTGTGTAAGTTTGACGAATGGTTTATTCAATGTGACAGTTCTGTGATATGTCTGTCCAAATAGTACTTAAGCTAAGTACATCCTTGTCGGGTTAAACTGACATTGTAAATGTATAAAACGGAATGAACGGCATATTACAGGCAGATTGTAACACCACGTCTCCCTGATGGTAGTCCCATCTTGTATCATAGAAGCTCATGCTTCCAAAAATAGTGTGCTATCTCCAGTTTCGGAAAAATGACTGACTACAGAATAGTCTGGATGTTGATGTGGTTACCCTAGTCTGCCTACCAAATAGTGCCGGTCGTTCCTAATTTAGGTGGACTGAATCTGCAATAAATCGGCTTAATATTCAGCAGACGTTTTCGTTGTATCCTCTCTCATTTAAAGACGTTGTCAAGACTTCGGTATCTTTAGAAGCCGGACCTTTTCGAATCTATTATTGTCAGGTTTTGTGAAGACGATCCCTGTGTCTTGAGACGACCAATGCGTTACAACATCTTATAGATCACGCGCACAAGCCCTGTCGTCTTAGAAGACCGCAAATTTCACACCGTGTCCAATTCGGAATCCGTGCACATGTGTGCGAGAAATGTGTTAGAGCTTTATGCTGTGACACATGTGATTACTGGGGGCACATTAAATGTGTCCAGGTTACTCCTGAAGAATATCGATGGTTACAGGGGTTGGAGAGTTTGACTGGACATGTCCTCCCTGTATTGTATCAGTATAGTGGGGTGAGTTAAGGACGAAAATGGCCAGAATAGTTACACGCCGGACAAAAGCACCAATTTTTTTCTGGACACTCCCACGGGTACCCGGATGAATAAATGCCTAAGCTCCAAAGAATTCGTTGCACGGAACAGCTATGACGTTATGATGACGTCACCGAATGAATAAAATCTATAAATGACTGAAAAATCCTTATTTCCTGATTAAACTTTACATATTAAGATGCTTTTAACCCATAATTCTTTCCAAATGGCAACAAACTGGCATAACTGACATTTTTATTGTACTTTGAACGGTAAAGAATATATATTTTGCCTGTTAACCTTATCTGGCCCGGGGGGGGGGAGTTGTGACATTCATTTAAAATCGTCACACTCAACCCAGGGTTTAGCGAATGCTACTAGGCGAGATATTCATACGCCATATGCAGGTCCCTCTGGTATATCAATGTCCAGATAGGGATAGTTTACGATGTCAAAATTGTCATCATCTCTTCTATCGCAGAGCCGACGAGAAAGAATGCCCGCTTCATTTTTATAGAGATGTAGGTCTAAATAAGATGGGCCGTTACGGCGATCTGTAGTTTCGTTCAAATCCATTGAAGGTGGATATATCCTTCACTGGGCATTTAGATTATCCACAGCAAGAAGATCGTCTATATAGCGTTTGGTGAATGAGAAGGAACAGGCTTTGAAATTGTCTGTTTTTGAAAGCATTTGCATATAGTCGTATTCATCAGATTCAGATACAGGTCAGTCAAAATGGGTGCACAATTAGTACCCATTGGATTACCTATATGCCTTTGATATATTGTATTGCCAAATTTCACACAGATATTATCAATGAGGAATTCGAGCAACTCTATGAACAAAGAAACATCCCATGAATGATATCCCTTGTATGTAGTAGAGCCAAAATAATGCTTTCTAACATTAATATATTGGGGATCAGTTTTCTTGAACACAGATACTATTAACGAACCAAGACGTTCAATAATATCCTGATGAGGGATTGTAGTACAGAGGGTAGGGAACTCCCATATGGATACATATGTGTAGGGTATTATCTTTTTGCTTCAAGTTCTTCTGTAAGACATTTTGTGAACTGAGGTTTCTCAGTACTTGTTTTGCTTGGCGAAGGGTACTACTGTCAATATGGCGAATTGTTTCAACGACCTTGTTCTTGGTGAGGTCCAGCCAGTCTGCGAGTAATGTGGGTTCAACTTTTTCTCGCTTTGACCACTCAATAATCTGGTCTTCCAGTGCAGCCAGAGCCATTTTCTGGTCCGCCTTCAGTTTTATTGTCCTCATGTCTCTATATTTAGGTCCTTTTATCAGGAATGCTTTTAGGTCTTTGTCACTCACTTTATCACGGTTACCAGTCATAAAATGCTTGCATGGTGTATAGATAAATTAAAACACATATAAGGGAAGTTCGACGATTGATAATCACAACTATAGGTACAGACATGTATAAGTTCCAATCAAATTCCTTGACAGCATTATTGTAATTGAATATATTGGTGTCTATAGTATGTTTATATAAGATCCAGTGGGGTTCTGTAAACTTAAAATAGTTTGGTACAGTGCTGCGTTCCACTGGATCATTCAGGATTCATGGTAAATTGATAATGTCCAGTCCTTTATCCAAGTAGTTGAGACGATTATGGGAAGGTTTGATTATGTTCACTAGATGATACAATCGAAAATACGCTACATCTTCACTAACTTTAGTGATTGTGGGAAGACACAGATCGTTGAGTATCTCTGGCTATTATATTTAAATCTCTTCATAACGCATACAGCACTGTACACAAGTTATGTATAATGTTTGTGTTAGTTAAACCCACTAAAAAGTAATTTAAAGTGACATGATCGTGAAGCAACGTACTATTGAACGTTTTCCAACCATGGCTGCGATATCTCCAGGGGGGAACTCTGCAGTATTCGAGGCCATAATATGGCATTCATTCAATATGACACTGTATCGAGTTGTTATTTCAAATGTTGTAATATATCTTTGCCATTTAACCCTACCTGGCCATGGGGGTGGGCAATTCTTGTTCTTGTTTTTTGCTCTTATACCCGGAACACACAACACTTGAGAGCTGAGACTCCGTGACTTTGTAGATAATCATATTGGGGTCATTTTGAGGCTATTTGCATGACCCCCCATGAATGGATCACGGAGGATCATGGGGAAATTCAAAATGGCGGAACGGTGGGGTACCAGAAAAGTGATGTTTTCGTCAGATTTCTTCAGAATTTTAGCTTTTCTGCGTAGAGAAGTGGGTGAAACCTATTTTATTTCATACCAGATTATTATTTACTAATTTATCAAGCAGTGTTTTGTAAGAAAAAAAAATGCAAAATTCTAAAATTCTGACAGAAAAATCGCCAAAAAGGCTTTTTTTAAAATGACGTCACAGTTACGTCATCATGGCGGGCAATGTGGATTTGGATTTTTTTGCATTTTCTTGTAGAGCTTGACCTAAATATATAGTGTGGTAAGTTTCAGCCCTCTATCAATAGCGTAGTAAAAATATATAGTTATAGGCACTTTTGAAACCCCCCCGACCCCCAGGTCAGATGGGGTTGAGGCAAGATAGGAATCGATGTTTTTTATTCCGGTTTTTATGGAAACGAGGAAAATATCCCCATATATTCCTCATACATATACGTTTGGCACTGAAAGCAGGAATTGATGTAATAAAAAATGTACAGGAGAACTCTTGATATTTGGACTGAAATTTTCAATACACGACGTCATCATGACGTCATAATCATCAAATAATTTCACTAGCTGACACTAAAAAGATACAATTCTGACACGTATACGCCACTGATCAGTATATACCACATGTAACAATATTTTGGTGAAATTTCCTGATGTCATGACGTCATTATGACGTCATTAGAGCTCCCTGTTCATCAAATATTTTGGAGCTTAGGTTTTCCTGAACCAGTGGACCCATGCGGTGTTTGTGTGAAAAAAATGGTGCTTTTGTCCGGCGTGTAACTATTATTTCGCTATCTCACCCCACTACTACGAGAACTATTCCTTTTGCAAATGTTAGATGTCGATTAGGAACATCATCAATTTCGGTTTGAATGAGATGGAAAAATTACCGCGACTTTCAGAGGGTCAGGAAAAGGACAAATAAAATGACTCAACTAAGTTTTGAAGAACCTACAAGCAAAATTATCCATTTCGCTTGAAGCACGTGGCCGTACATACATTTTCGACTCTGCACGTGTGCACAGATGATCGCAGAATTCTGTCAAAATACAAGCGTCTAGTCCGTCATTCATAATTCAGCCGTCGTCCATTAAAGAATATCCGCGTCCATAATCCAAAGACGTATTTCATATCCATATAACAGTATTAGCACCAAATTCAAAAAAACAATCATAGTATACATAAACGTAGGCTAGTTTCCTGCAAGAGAGAAGCGGTCAACAGTTTTCAGTGATGCCGACAAGACATCATGATGTTCCAAAAATATAAAATCCGTAGTGCTGATCAGTATTCTTAATACATAATAATAGTTGTAGAGAATGATGTATCTCAGTCACGCTTTGATTGTGCCTGTTCATATGAGCACCATGAGGATCTTGACGTACATGTGTTCATACGGCCGCTAGCCCCGGGTTAAGCGGAATTAGACACAAGTTACGAAACGTAACGCCATAGATCTTGCACGCTACGTTCGTATTTTGCTATCAGCATGCGATATATATCGCCAAATTCGAGAAACTTTGAGTGGAGGCGCTTGGTGGACTAGCCCTGCTTTATCAGTTTCTGCAACAATGTTTTGTGACGTTGATCAAAATCGTCACACTTAACACAGGATCTAGCCAATGCTACTAGGCGAGACATGTATACGCCATATGCAGGTCCCACTGGAATATTACTGTCCAGAAAGGGATAGTTTAGATGTCGAAATTGTAATCATCTCTTTTGTCATAAAGTCGACGAGAGAGAATGCCCGCTTCATTTTTGTAGAGATATAGATCTAAATATGATGTGCCTGTAGGCCTATCTGTAGTATCCTTCAAATCCAGTGATGGTGGATATATATCCTTCACTGTGTCATTTATATAGCGATTATCCCAACGAAGAGATCGTCTATATAGCGTTTGGTGAATGAGAAGAAAGGGGCTTTGAATGATCGGTGTTTGAAAGCGCCTGCATATAGTCATATTCATAAGAGAACAGATACAGGTCAACCAACAGGAGTGCACAATTAGTACCCATTGGAATACCTATATGCTGCTGATATATTGTGTTGCCAAATTTCACATAGATATTTTTGATGAGAAATTCAAGCAACTCTATAAACAAAGAAACATCCCATGTATGTCATGTCTTGAATGTAGTAGAGCTAAAGAATGCTTTATGGCTTCCGACATTAATATATCTAGGATAAGTTTTTTGAACACAGATACTGTTAATGAAATTAGACGGTCAATAAGGTCCTGATGAGGGATTGTAGTAGAGAGAGTCGAGGAATCCCATGTGGATACATGTCTGTACGTTATGCGACCTTTAGCATCAAGTTCTTCCGTAAGACATTTTGAGTTTTTCAATATCCACATACATTCAAGGCCAGAGTTTTTAGAAATAGTGGCGCAATACCTTTCCCAAAATGCTTTTACCTCCTGAAGGGCCCTCGTCAATAGAGTTGAAAGAAGCTTGATGGTGCAGCTTCTAGAACCAACTATGAATCTAGCTTTGTATGGTGATTTATGCATTTTGGAAGTCCAGTAGAGTTTTGGTATGTCGATATGATTGGTTGGAAGACAAATACCTCTTTCCCTGAGAAACGTTTTGTGATTGTTAAATAAATCGTCCAGAGTAAATGAAGCTTGGGAGTAAGTAGGCGTGTTTGATGATGATATGTCTACACTCAATTCTTTAACCAGCACCTGGTAATAGTAATATTTACATATGAATATTATATTATTTGGAGCTGTGTCTGGTGGAACTATGACGAATTTACTCTGAAGATTTGTTAGAACTTCTTGCGAATTGAGGTTTCTCAGTACTTGTTTTGCTTGGGGAAGAGTACTTCTGTCAATATGGCGGATTGTTTCAACGACCTTGCTTTTGGTGAGGTCCAGTTAATCAGCGAGTACTGTAGATTCAACTTTTTCTCGGTTAGACCAATCAATAACGTACTGTTCCAATGCAGACAGGACTACCTTCTGGTCGGCCTTCAGATTTATTCTTCTCGACTCTCTATATTTAGATCCTTTCATCAGGAGTAATTTCAGGTCCTTATCACTCACCACATCAAGGTCAACAGTCACAACATGTTTGCATGGTGTATAGATAAAGTTCGACGATTAACAATCACAACTATAGCCTCCTGATGTGTACAAGTTCCAGTCAAACTCCTTGACAGCATTGGAGTAATTGAATATTTGGTGGCTATAGATTTAGTATACTTATATGAAATGCAAGGAGGTTCTGTGAACTTAAAATAGTTTGGTACAGCGTTGCGTACCTCTGGATCATTCAGGATTCGAGGTAAATTAATAATGTCATGTCCTTTATCTAAGTAGTTGAGTTTCAAGAAAAGCCGATCTTGAGATGTTTCGATTATGTTCACTGGACGATACAACCGAAAATACGCTATATCTTGACATACTTTACTGATTTTTTTTTGTGTTATTATATTTCCTGAAGACGCAGATTGTTGTATATCTCTGGCAACAATCTTTAAATGATTGTTGTGAAATCTCTCATATCCCCCTGCTTCTTAAATGACACAGAAGATACAGATAGTTCACCAGATTCTCCTGATGTGTTTACGGAACTGACAACTATCCGCAAGAAGAAAAAGATGACTGTGTGTCATATAAACATAATTAGTGTAAGGAATAAGCTGTCTGAACTTGAATAAAATCTTGAGGCGGAATTTAAGAGACATTTTATTAATAAATGAATCGAGAATTGGTGAATCTTTCAACTCTGCTCAATTTTCCAAAGAAAACTTTAGTCTTTACCTTCAGGATAGATGTAGTACTATGAACATTGGTGGAGTAATGGCTTATATATGTTCTGACATTCCTTCTAGACGGAGGAAAGATTTTGAAATAGTTCCATGGTTATTGAACTAACAGTAACACTGTCAAAAGAAAAGTGGTGTTTTATTGTGATGTACAATCCACCGGATACAAGCAATGACTTTCTCTAGAGAGCTGAGTACAGTTCTGGACAAAGTGACTATCTACTATGATAATGTGGAAGTGGTGGGTGACTTAAACTATGACTTATTATGGTCTACGAGCAAAAGCCCACAGGTTTTAATAGATATCTGTGATAACTATGGTTTGACGAACATCTCTTAACACACAAAATTTGTATTCAAGTCAGGGATGAAAAAGGCACAGAAAGTCTGATTGATGTCATTCTCACAACCAAGCCAAAATACTTTCAACATACACGTGTTATCCCTTATTGTCTAAGTGACTGTCATCACCTAGTAGTCTCTATGTTAAAGGTCCCTAACCCTAGAGAGAAACCTAGAATGACCACATATCGATCATATAAACATATTGATGAAAAGAAACTGAAATCAGATGTCGAATCTCTTCCTACATCCATATGTAGTAATTTTGATATTGAGGAATTCTGGTCTGTTTTTCATGATATGTAGACTGGCGTGATCAATGATCACATTCCTGTTAAGTCTGAAAAGGTCAGGGCTAATCAGGCCCCATTCATGAATTCTGATCTAAAGAAGTTGATTATGAAGCGAAAGCGTTTATATCATAAGTACCCTCGAATGAGGAATGCCAAAAATTGAGAATTATATCATCGACAAAGAAATTTATGTGTAAAACTAAGAAAACAATGAATTAGGAATTTTTTCAACGAGAGATGTTCTGGTAAAATGTGTAACACCAAGGATTCCTGGAAGATCATTAAACGATTTTAAGTAGACAGAACCTGGATGGTTAGCTGCAGAAAAATCTTGTTGAGGAAATCCAAATTATGACCAATCAACAAGAAGTGGCAGAAATTATGAAGACATATTATACTAATATAGCATCAAATATAGGTCCTGCCACTGGTTTAGATCAATCTGAGCATCCAAGTATTGATGCCATCAAATCTGAGGTCGAAACAAGAGTTACATTGGAATTTAAACTGATTCTGCCATAGGAAATGGAAACGAAGATCACCAAATTGAAATCCTAGAAAGGCAACCGGCCCGGATGAAATACCTTACGAAATTTTGAAATTGACTGCTATGGAAGTGATTCATCCACTATGCAATTTTATAAATAAATCCCCCTCGAATCTGAAAAATGTGAATGTGTCACCAATATATAAGAAAGGCGACAGCATCATGTCCAGTTAGTGTTTTAAATAGCCTCTCCAGTGCATATGTAGGTGAAATAAATGCTCACAATAACTATTTATCTGATTTTATATCAGCATATAGATTTGCTGTCAAGATAGTTTCATGTCAGGGCTGTAAGATCACAACTTTACAGATTTGTTTCCACAGTTACTTGGATACCTTGTCATTTTATGCTTCCCCGCCCCGCCCCCCCCCCCCCACGTAGAAGAGTGGATTCCGCTTGTCCATCCTTCAGTCTCTGTCCATCTGTCCGTCCGACATTTGTTTCCGGGCAATAACTTGAGAACTGCCTGTCAGATTCTTCTCAAATTTGGTATGCAATATACCATGCCATGAGGTGTTGCTTGAGATTGCCTTTCATCCACTTGGTGGCAAAATCCAAAATTCATCTCCAGGCGACAACTTGAGAACCGTTGGTCAGATTCTTCTCAAATTTGATATGTATATACCATGAGCTGTCGCTTGGGATTGCGGTTCACCCTCTTGCACTGACAGGTAAATTCCAATTTTTTCCGGTCATTAACTTGGGAACCGTTCAGTGTTTTCTTCTCATATTTTTTATGTATGTATGTATCCATTTGCAACTACAAGTAGTGCCACCTGACGGCAAAATCGGATCTGATTCGTTTCCGAGCAATAACTTGAGGA